>JAQZBX010017286.1:0-35716 GCA_029593785.1 Cabassous unicinctus | reverse complement strand
TAGGGCTGGGCCTAGGGCTCGGTTAGGGTTAGGATGAGGTTTTGGGTTAGGTTTAAGTTTAGGTTTAGCCCTAGGATGAGGGTTATGTTTAGGGCCAGGGTTAGGCAAGCCTTGGGCTAGGGTTAGGGTTAGGGCTAGGGTTTTGGTAAAGTTTTGGGCTAAGTTTAGTTTTAGGGATTGGGTTAGGTTTAGGGTTATGTTCAGCGTTAAGGTTAGTGCTAACGTTAGTGTTAGTGTTAGTGTTAGGGTTAGGGTTAGTTTTATGTTTAGGGTTTGGTTTACTGTTAGTGTTAGTGTTAGGGTTAGGGTTAGGTTTTGGGTTAGGGTTAGGGTTAGGGCTAAGCTTAGATTAAGGTTTAGTGATAGGGCTATCTTTAGGGTTAGGTGTAGTTTTATGGCTAGGGTTAGGGTTAGGTTTAGGAAAGGGTTATGGTTATATTTAGGGTTAGGGTTAGGGCTAGGTTTACGGTTAGGGTTAGGGATAGGATTAGGGCTAGGGTTAGGGTTAGGATGAGGACTAATGTAAGGATTAGGTTTAAGGTTTTGACTAGGTTTAGGGTTAGGGTTACGGTTAGGTTTATGTCCATGTTTAGGATTAGGTTTAGGGCTAGTGTTAGGATTAGGGTTAGGTTTAGGGATAGTGTTAGTTCCAAGGTTAGGTTTAGGGTTAGGGTTAGGTTTAGGGTTAGGTTAGGGGCTAGGTTTAGTTCTAGGTTAACAGTAAGGGTTAGGATTAGGGTTAGGGTTAGGGTTAGGGTTATGGCTAAGATTAGGGTTAGGGTTAGGGTTTGGATTACGGTTAGGGTTACAGTGATGGTTATGGACATGTTTAGCGTTAGGTTTAGGGCTAGTGTTAGGGTTAGTGTTAGGTTTAGGGATAGTGTTAGTGCTAACGTAAGGGTTAGGTTTAGGGTTAGGGTAGGGACTAAGTTTAGGTCTAGGTTTAGGGTAAGCGTTAGTATGAGGGTTAGGGTTAGGGTTAGGGTTACATATGGTTAATGATAGGGCTAGGGTAATTGTTAGGTTTAGAGTTAGGCCTAAGTATAAGGTTAAAGTTACGGTTAGGGTTAGGGCTAGTGTTAGGCTTAGGTTTAGGTTTAGGGTTAGTGTTTGGGTTAGGTTAGGGTTAGGGTTAGAGTAAGGTTTAGGGTTACATTTAGGGTTAGGTTTAGCGCTTTAGTGAGGGTTAGGGTTAGGGTTAGAACTAGGGTTCGGTTAAGGGTTAGGGCTAAGATAAGGGTTAGGTTTAGGGTTATGGTTATGGCTCGGATTAGGGTTAGGTTTAGGATTAGGTTTCGGGCTAGTGTTAGGATTAGGGTTACGGTTTGGGATAGGGTTAGGGCTGGGTTAGGTTTAGGGTTAGGGCTAGTGTTAGGGTTAAGTTTAGTGTTAGGTTAAGGGTTAGTGTTAGGGTTAGGGTTACAGTTAGAGGTAGCGCTAGGGTTAGGGTTTTGGTTAGTGATAGGTTTAGGGTTAACTTTAAGGTTAGGTTTAGGGTTAGAATTAGGTTTAGGTTTAGGTTTAGGTTTAGTTTTAGGGCTGGGTTAGGTTTAGGGTTACGGTTAGTGCTCAGTTTAGGGTTAAGTTTAGGGCTAGGCTTAAGCTTTGGTTTAAGTTCAGGGTTAGGTAAAGGTTAGCAATGGGGTACTGTTAGGGTTAGGGTTAGGGTTATGGCTGGTTTAGGCGTATGTTTAGGGCTTGGGTTAGGTTTATCGTTAACGTTAAGGTTATGCATAAGCCTAGGATTAGGTTTAGGGCTAGCTTTAGGGTTAGGATTAGTGTTAGGGCTATGTTCAGGGTTAGGCTTACGGCTAAGGTTTTGGTTAGGGTTAGGTTTAGGGTTCGGTTAAGAGTTAGGGTTAGTGTTATGGTTAGGTTTAGGGTTTGGTTTAGGATTTGGTTTTGGGTTATTTTAGGTTTAGGGTTTGGTTAAGGGTTAGGGTTTGTTTTAGGGCTAAGGTTAGTGTTAGGATTTTGTTTAGGGTTTGAATTAGGGTTAGGTTTATGTTTGTGGTTAGGATTAGGGTTTTGTTTAGGGTTAGATTTAGGTTTATGGTTAGGGTTAGGGCTCGGGTTAGGTTTAGGGTTTGGGTTAGCGTTAGGGTTAGGGTTAGGGTTAGGGTTAGGGCTAGTGTAAGAATTTGGGTTAGGGTTCACATAAGGTTTAGTTATAGGGTTAGGTTTAGGGTTGAGTTTATTGTTAGGGTAAGGGTTAGGGTTAGGGCTAGATTTAGGGTTAGGGTTAGGTTTAGGGTTAGGGCTAGTGTTACGGTTAAGTTTAGGATTAGGTTTAGGGCCAGGGTATGGGTTAGTTTTAGGGTTAGGGTTTGGTTCAGTTTAGGATTAGGTTTAGGGTTAGGGCTAGGACTAGGGTTAGTTTAAGGTTTTGTGTCACGTTTACGTTTAGGGTAAGGGTTACGGTTAAGATTAAGGTTAGGTTTAGGATTAGTTTTAGGTTTAGGGTTAGGGCTAGGGTTAGGTTTAGGTTTAGGACTAGTGTTAGGGTTACGTTTAAGGTTAAATTTAGAGATAGATGTAATGCGAGGGTTAGGGTTAGGACTAGGGTTAGGTCTATGGTTAAGGTTAGGTTAAGGTTAGGGCTATGGTTAGATCTAAGTTTAAGGTTAGGGCTAGGTTTTGGTTAGGTTTAGGGCTCAATTTAGTGCAAGCCTAGGACTAGGGTTAGGGTTAGGGTTAGGGTTATATTTAGGGCTGGTTTAGGATTTTGTTTAGTGCTAGGGTTATGGTATATTTTAGGGTTAGGGTTAGGTTTAGGATTGGTTTCGGGTTAGGGTTATGGCTAAGGGTAGGGTTAGTGTTAGTGTCAGGGCTAAGTTTAGGGTAAGGGCTAGCTTTAGGGTTAGGATTAGGGTTAGTGGTAGGGTTAGGTTTAGGTTTAGGTGTAGGGTTAAGTTAGGGTTAAGTTAGGGTTAAGGTGAGAGATTGTGTTAGGGTTAGGTGTAGGGTTAGGTTTAGGTGTAAGGCTAGGGTTAGGGTTAGGTTTAGGGTTAGGGTTAGCTTTAGGGTTAGGGTTAGGGTAAGTATTACGTCAAGGGTCGTGTTTGCGTTAGGGTAAGAGTTAGGTTTAGGGTTAGGGCTAGCTTTATGGTTAAGTTTAGGGTTAGGTTTAGGGTTAGTGTTAGGGTTAGATGTAAGTTTTGGGCTAGGGTTAGGATTAGAGTTAGGGTTAGCTTTAGGGTTAGGGTTGGGTAACTGTTAGGGCAAGTGTTGGGTTTAGGTTAGGGTTCAGGTTACGGTTCGGATTAGGGCAAGTTTTAGGGTTAGGACTAACTTTAGGGTTAGGGTTAGGGTTAGTGCTGGGTTCAGGGTTAGGGTTAGGTCTATTGTTATGCTTATAGTTAGGGTTAGGTTTAGGGCTAGGGTTTGGTTTAGAGTTAGGGTGAGGGATAATGTTAGGGTTAAGTGTAGGTTTAGGGTTTGGGTTAAGGATAGGTTAGGGTTACCGTTAGGGTTAGGGCTACCATTAGGGTTAGGAAAGTTTAAGCATAAGTACTACAGTTAGGGTGAGGTTAGGGCTAGGATTATAGTTAGGGTTAGGGTTAAGTTTAGTGTTAGGTTTAGGGTTTGGGTTAGGGCTAGGGTTATGATTATGCTTAGGGTTATGTTTAGGGCTGGTGTTAAGGTTAGGGATAGGTTTAGGGTTAGGGCCAAGCGTACTGTTAGGGTTAGGTTTAGGTTTAGGATTAGCGTTAGTGTTTGGGTTAAGGCTAGGTTTAGGTTTAGCGCTAGTGTTATGGTTAGGATTAGGTTTAGGATTAGTGTTAAGGCTAAAGTTAGGGTTAGGTTTATCTTTAGAGTTAGTGTTAGGGTTAGGGTCAGGGTTAGGTTTTAGGATTACGGTTAGGTTTAGGGTTAGCTGTAGGGTTACGTTTAGGTTTAGGGCTAAGTTTAGGGTTAGGGTTAGGGTTAGGGTTATGCCTTGCTTTAGGCTTAGGGTTAGGGTTAGGTGTAGGGTTAGGGTTAGGGTTAGGGTTAAGGTTAGAATTGGGGCTACGGTTAGGGTTAGGGTTATGGCTAGGGTTATGGTTAGGTTTAGGTTAGGATAGGGTTAAGGTTAGGGTTTGGGTTACAGTTAGGTCTAGGATTAGGGTTAGTGTTAGGGTTAGGTTTAGGGTCTTGTTTAGTGGTAGGGTTAGGGTTAGGGTTAGGTTTAGGGTTAGAGATAGTGCTAGGACTGAGTTTCGGGCTAGGGCTAGATTTAGGTCTAGGTATAAATTTAGGGTTAAGATTAGGTTTAAGGTTAGGGCTAGGGTTAGGGCAAGGATTGTGGGAAGGGCTAAGGCTAGATTTAGGCCTGGTTTAGGGTTATGTTAAGGATTAGGGTTAGTGTTAGTTTTATGTTTATGTTTATGTTTTATGTTAGGGCTAGGTTTAGGTTTAGGGTAAGAGTTAGGGCTAAGATTACCTTAGGGTCAAGGTTAGGGTTAGTTCTAGTGTTAGGGCTAGGTTTAGAGCTAGAGTTAGGGTTAGGGTTAGGGTTAGGTTTAGGTTTAGGGTTAGGTTTACGGTTATGGTTAATGTTAGGGCTAGGTTTAGGGTAAGGGTTAGGGTTTTGTTTAGGGTTAGATTTAGAGCTAGAGTTAGGGTTAGGTTTAGTGTTAGAGATAGGGTTAGTTTTAGGGTTAGGGCTAATGTTAGGATTTGGTTAGGTTTAGGGTTAGATTTAGGGCTAAGGTTATGGTTAGGATTAGGGGTAGGGGTAGGGTTTGAATTACGGCTTGCGTTAGGGATAAAGTTTCTGTTAGGGTTAGGGTTAGGGTTACAGTTAGTATTAGGGCTAGGGATAGGGTTTGGGTTAGTGTTAGGTTTAGTTTTAGCTTTAGGGTTATGGTTAGGTTTAGGGTTAGGATTATGTTTATGTGTAGGGTTAGGGTTGAGTTTAGGCCTAGAGTTAGGGTTAGGTTTAGGGTTAAGTTTAGGGTTAGGTTTAGTGTTAGGGCTGGGTTAGGTTTAGGTTTAAATTTAGGGCTACTTTTAGCATTAGGGTTAGGGCTAGGGTTAGGGTGAGGGTTAAGTTTAGGTTTAGGTTAAGGTTAGGGATAGGTAAAGGTTAGCGTTAGGGTAAGGGCTGGGTTAAAGTTAGGGTAAATGCTTGGGTTAGGTTTAGTGTTAGGGTAAAGTTTATGGTTAGGCCTAGGATTAGATTTAGGGCTTGAGTTATGGCTAGCTTTATGGTTACGGTTAGGGTGAGGGGTAGGGTCAGATTTAGGTTTTCCCCTAAGGTTTTGGTTAGGGTTATGCTTAGGGTTAGGTTTAGTGTTTGGGTTATGTTTAGGGTTAGGTTTAGGTCTAGGGTTAGGGCTAGGACTATGGCTAGGTCTAGGTTCAGGTATAGGGGTAGGGGTAGGGTTAGGTTTAGGTTTAGGTTTACTGCTAGGCAATGGTTAGGTTTAGATTTAGCTTTAGGGCTAGGGGTTGGGTTAGTTTTAGGGTTATGTTTAGGTTAGAGTTAGGTTCAGGTTTAGCTCTCGTGTTACGGTTTGGTCTAAGGTTTCGGTTAGGTTAAGGTTGAGGGTTAGGTTTAGGGTTAGGTTTAGGGCTAGGGATAGGATTAGGGTTAGGTTTAGGGTTAGGGATAGTGTTTAGGTTTAGAGTTAGGATTAGGGTTTGTGTCAGTTGTAGATTTAGGATTATGGTTAGGTTTAGGCTTAGGGATAGGTTTATGGTTAGCTTTAGGGCTTGGGTTAGCGTTAGGGTTAGGGTTAGTGTTAGGGCTAGTGTTAGAATTTGAGTTAGGGTTAGGGTTAGGGTTTAGGCAAGGTTTGTGTTTAGGGTTAGAGTTCAGGCTAGATTTATGGATAGGGTGAGGCTAAGGGTTACGGCTAGTGTTAGGGTTAGGTTTAGGGCTAGGGTTACGGTTAGGGTAAGGTTTAGGTTAAGGGCTAGGGGTAGGGTTAGTGTCAGGGTTAGTGTTATGGTAACGTTAAGGGTTACGGTTACTGTTTGGGTTAAGGTTAGGGCTAGGGTTAGGGTTAGGATTAAGTTTAGGGTTACGGTTAGTTTTAGGGCAATGTTTAGGTTTAGGGTTAGTGTTAATGTTAGCGTTAGGGTTAGGGCTAAGTTTAGGATTTTGGTTAGGACTAGGGTTATGTTTAGGTTCAATGTTAGAGTTACGTTTGGGGTGAGGTTTAGGATTAGATTTAGGGTTAGGGTTAGTGTTAGGGTTAGGTGTAAGTTAAGGGTTAGGTTTAAGGATAGGGTTAGTGTTAGGCTTAGGATTAGGACTGGCTTTAGGGTTAGGTTTAGGGTAAGATTTATGGTTAGGGTTAGGATCAGGGTAAGGGTGAGGTTTAGGATTAGTGTTAGGGTTAGTCTTACTGCCAGGGTTAGGTTTACGTTTAGGGCTAGTGTTAGGGTTAGGGTTAGGTTTAGGGTTAAGTTTAGGGTTAGGGTTAGTGAGAGGGTTATTGCTAGGACTAGGGCTAGGTCTACGGTTAGGGTTAGGTTTAGGGTTAGGACTAGGGTTAGAACTACGTTTAGTGTTAGGGCTAGGGTTTGGTTAATTTTAGGTCTCGGGTTAGGGCAAGGCTAAGGCTAGGGTTACGGTTTGGACTAGAGTTAAGTTTAGAGTTAGTGCTAGGTTTATGGTTAGATATTGTGCTAGGGTTACGGTTTGGGTTAGGGTTAGGTTTAGGTTTTACTTATAGGGTTAGGGTTAGGGTAAGTGCTAAGGTAGGGTTAGAGTTAACATTAGGGCTAAGTTTTGGGTTAGGGTTTGGGTCAGGGCTAGCTTTAGGGATAGGGTTAGTTTGAGGGATAGTGTTAGGGTTAGGTGTAGTGTTAGGGATTGGGTTAAGGCTAGGATTAGGGTTACAGTTAGGGTTAAGGCTAGCTTTAGTTTTAGGGTTAGTGTAAGTGTTAGGGCTAGGGTTAGGTTTATTGTTGGGGCTAGGATTATGGTTAGGGTTAGGTTTAGGTTTTGTGTTTGGTTTAGGATTATGGTTAGGCCTAGGGTTATGGTTAGGGTTAGGGTTAGAGTTAGGGTTAGAGCTAAGTGTAGATTTAGGTTTAGGGTTAGGGTTAGGGCTATGGTAAGGATTAGGGTTAGGGTTAGGGATGGGTTAGTGTTAGGGTTAGGGTTAGGATTAGGGTTAGGGTTAGGGTTAGGGCTAGGGTTAGTTTAAGGTTTAGGGTTAGGGTTAGGGTAAGGGATATGGTAAGTGTTAGGGTTAGGGCTAGTGTTAAGTTTAGGGTTAGGTTAAGGGGTAGTGCGAGGTTTAGGGCCAGGTCTAGGGCTGGGTGTACGGTTAGGGTTAGGTTTAGGGTTAGGCTAGGGTTATTACTAGGGTTGGGGTTCGGGCTAGGGTTTGGTTAGGTTTTGGTCTCGGGTTAGGTCAAGCCTAGTGCTAGGTTTAGGGTTAGGTCTAGGCTTAGGGTTAGGGTTAGGGCTAGGTTTAGGGTTAGGTTTACTGCTAAGGTTAGGGTTAGGATTAGGGTTAGGTTTAGGGTTCGGGCTAGGGTTAAGTTAGGCTTAGGGCTAAAATTAGGGTTAGGTTGAGTGTCACGGCTAAGTTGAGGTTTAATGTTAGGGTCAGGGCTAGCTTTAGGGTTAGGGTTAGGGTTAGTGCTAGGGTTAGGTTTACGATTAATTTTATGGTTAGGATTATTGTTAGGTTTAGGGTTTAGGTGAAGGATAGAGTTAGGGTTATGTGTAGGGATAGGGTTTGGTTTAAGGCTAGGTTAAGGGTTAGGGGTTGGGTTAGGGTTAGCTTTAGGTTTAGGGTTAGATTAAGTGTTGGGGCAAGGGTTGGGTTTGGGTTAAGGTTATGGTTAGGTTTTGAGTTAGGGCTAGGGTTAGGGTTAAGGCTAGCTTTATGGTTAGGGTTAGGGTTAGGGGTAGATTTAGGGTTAAGTTTAGGGTTAGGGTTAGGGTTAGTGTTAGAGTTAGGTGTATGGTTAGGTTTAGGGGTAAGGCTAGGGTTAGGGTTAGTTTTAGGGTTAGGGTTAGGTTTAGGATTAGTGTTAGGGTTAGAGTTAGGGCTAGGTTTAGTGTTAGGGTAGGGCTAGTGTTAAGTTAAGGGTTAGGGTTTGGTTTACGATTAGGGTTAGGGTTAGTACAAGAGTTAGGTCTAGGACTAGGGTTAGGTGTATGGTTATGGTTAAGTTTAGGGTTAGGCTAGTTTTATTACTAGGGTTAGGGTTAGGGCTAGGGTTCGGTTAGGTTTAAGGCCCGGGTTAGGGCAAGCCTAGGGCTAGGATTCGTGTTAGGTCTCAGCTTAGGGTTAGGGTTAGGGTTAGGTTTAGGGATAGGTTTAGTGCTAGGGTTATGGTTAGAGTTAGGTATAGGGTAAGGGCTAGGGTTAGGGTTAGGTTTAGGGCTAAAGTTAGGGTTAGGTTTAGGGTCAGGGCTAATTTTAGGGTTAGGGTTATGGTCAGGGCTAGCTTTATGGATAGGGTTAGGGTTAGCTTTAGAGTTAGGGTTAGGTTTAGGGTTAGGGTTAGGGTTACGGTGAGGGATAGTGTTAGGGTTAGGTGCAGGGTTAGGGCTTGCATTAAGGCTAGGTTAAGGTTTAGGGTTTGCTTTAGGGTTAGATTTAGGTTTAGGGTTAGGTTAAGTGTTAGGGCAAGGGTTGGGTTTGGTTAGGGTTATGGTAAGGTTTTGGGTTAGGTCTAGGTTTAGGGTTAGGGCTAAATTTAGTGTTATGGTTAGGGTTAGTGCTAGCTTTAGGGTTAAGGGTTAGGATTAGATTTATGTTTTAGTTTAGGGTTAGGGAGAAAGCTAGGGTTAGGGTTATGGTAGGGTTTAGGTTTAGGGTTAGCTTTAGGGTTAGGGTTAGGGTAAGTGTTAAGTCAAGAGTTGGTTTGGGTTAGGGTGAAGGTTTGGGTTAAGGTTATGGTTAGGTTTAAGGTTAGGGGTAAATTTAGGGTTAGGTTTAGGGTTAGGGCTATGGTTAGGTTTAGGTATAATGTTATGGTTAGTGTTTGGGTTAGGGTTAGGTCTAGGTTTAGTGTTAGGGTTAGGGTGAGAGATATTGTTAGTGTGAGATGTAGGGTTATGGTTAGGGTTAAGCCTAGGTTTAGGTTTTGGGCGAGATTTTGGGTTAGGTTTAGGGTAAGGGTTAGGGCTAGCTTTAGGTTTAGGGCTAGGATTATGGTTATGGTTAAGTTTAGACTTAGTTATAGGTTTAGGTTTAAGGTTAGGGCTAGGGTAAGGATTAGTGTTAGGGTGAGGGCTGGGTTAGTGTTAGGGTTAGGTTTAGCATTATGGCTAGGGTTAGGGTTAGGATTATGGTTAGGGCTAGGGTTAGGGTTAGGTTTAAGGTTAAGGTTTGGGCTAAGGTTAGGGCTAGTTTTGGGGTTAGGTCTATGACTAGGGCTATGGTTTGGGTTAGGGTTAGGGTTAGGGCTAGGACTAGAGCTACGGCTAGTGCTAGCACTATGTTTAGGTTTAGGGTTAGGGTTATGTTTAGGGCTAGTGTTAGGTTTAGGGTTAGGGTAAAGATTAGGTTTACATTTAGGTTTAGAATAAGTGTTAGGGTTAGGGTTATGGTTAGGTGTATCGTTAGGGTTAGGGCTGGGTTTAGGGATAGGTTTATGGTTAGGTTTAGGGCTAGGGTTAGGGTTAGTGTTTGGGTTAGTGTTTGGGCTAGAGTTAGGTTTAGGTTTAGGGCTAGGTTTCAGTCTAGTGCTAGTGTTACGGTTAGGGATCGGTTTAGGGTTAGGGATAGGGCTAAGCTTAGGGTGAGGTTTAGTGTTAGGTTTAGGGATAGGGTTAGGGTTAGTGTTACGGATAGGGTTAGGGTTAGGATTAGGGATAGGCTTAGGGTTAGAGCTAGCGCTAGGGTTACGGTTAGGGATAGGGTTTGGGTTAGGTTTAGGTTTAGAGTTAGGGTTAGAGCTAGAGTTAGGGTTAGGTTTAGGGTTAGGGTTAGGGATAGCTTTAGGGTTAGGTGTAGGGTTAGGGCTACAGTTAGGTTTAGGTTAAGGGCTAGGGTTCCAATTAGTGTTAGGGTTAGGGTTAGGGTTAGTTTTAGGGACAGTTCAAGTTTGAGGGCTAGCTTTAGGCTTAGGGTTAGGGTTATGTCTAAATTTACGTTTATGTTTAGGGCTAGTGTTAGGTTTAGGGTTAGGTTTAGGGTAAAGATTTGGTATAGGGTTCTGTTTAGGGCTACGGTTAAGGCTAGGACGAGGACTAGATGTAGGGCTTGGGCTAGGGATATGTTTAGGGTGAGTGTTAGGTTTAGGGTTAGGGTTAGGGCTAGGGTTAGAGTTAGGACTAGGGCAAGTGCTAGGGTTAGGGTTAAGGTTATTGTTATGATTAGGGTTAGGTTTAGGGTTAGTTTTAAGATTAGGTTTAGGTTTAGGTTTAGGTTTAGGGTTATGGTTTGGGTTAGGCCTAGGGTTAGGGTTAGTGTTAGGGTTAGGGCTGGTGTTAGGGTTAGAATTATGGTTAGTGTTAGGTCTACAGTTAATTTTAGGGCTAGGAATAGGGTTAGGTTTAGGGTTAGCTTAGGGTTAGGTTAAGGGTTAGGGTTTGGGTTAGGGTTAGATTTAGAGTTAGGGTTATTGCTAGGGTTAGGGTTAGGGTTAGGGTTAGGGTTAGGGATAGTTTTAGGGTTAGGGGTAGGGTTAGGGCTAGTGTTAGTGTTAGGTTTAGTGCTTGTGTTATGGTTATGGTTAGGGTTAGGTTTAGGGATAAGCACAGGTTAAGGTTTGGGATAGAGCTAGCTTTAGGGTTATGTTAGGGTTAGGGCTAGGGTTAGGTATAGGTTTAGGGCTATCGTTAGTGTTAGGATTAGGTTTAGGGTTAGGGTTAGAGCTCAGGTTAAGTCTAGGACATGTCCTAGGGCTTGGGCTAGGTCTAGTGAAAGTTTTAAGTTGAGGGTTAGGTTTAGATTTAGGGTTAGACCTGGGGTTATGTTTAGGAATAGGGCAACGACTAGGGTTAGGGTTACGTTTTGGGTTAGTTTTAGGTTTAGAGTTAGGGCTGGGTTAGTTTTAGGATTAAGGATAAGGCTAGGTTAGGGTTAGGGTTAGTGTTAGGGTTAGGTTTAGAGTTAGGCCTACCTTTAGGGGTAGGGTTTGGGTTAGGTTTAGGGTTAGAGTTTGGGCTAGGGTTAGGGTTAGTGTTAGGGCTAGGGTTAGGTATACTGTTAGTGTAAAGTTTAGGTTTAGGGCTATGGTTAGGGTTAGGGTTAGTGTTAGGGCTTACTTTAGGTTTAGGGTTTGGTTTAGGGCTATGGTTAGGGCTAGGAATAGGGCTAGGGCTTGTGCTAGGGTTAGGTTTAGCGTTAGGGTTAGGGTTAGGGTTAGGTTTATGGTTAGATTAAGGGCTAGGGTTAGGGTTAGGGTTAGGGTTAAGTTTAGGGTTAGGGTTAGGTTTAGTCCCAAGGTTACCTTATGTTTAGTTCTAGGGTTTTGGGTTGGGATAAGGTTAGGGCTAGAGATAAGTTCAGGTTTAGGGTTAGGGCTAAGTTTAGTGTTAGGATTTGGTTTAGGGGTGTGTTAGGTTTGGGTTAGGTCTAGTGTTAAGTTTAGGGTTAAGTTTAGGGTTACAGATAGGTTTAGGGTGAGGGTTAGGTCTAGGGTTATGGCTAGGACTAGGGCTAGGGACAGGGATAGGTATATGGATAGTTTCAGGGTTAAGGATAGTTTATGGTTAGGGTTAGGTCTAGGGTTAAGGCTAGGAATAGGGTTAGGGCTAGGAATAGATATAGGGATAGGGTTAGTGTTACGGTTAGCATTAGGGTTAGGCTTAGGGCTAGGGTTAGGTTTAGGTTTGAGTTTAGGGCTAGGGTTAGGGTTAGGGTTTTGTTTAGGATTATGATTAGTGTTATGGTTAGGGTTAAGGTTAGCTTTAGGATTAGGTATAGGGCTAGTGTTAAGTTTAGGGTTTAGTGTTAGGGTTAGTGCTAAGTTTAGGGTTAGGGTTAGGTTTACGGTTAGGTTTAGGGCTGGGGTTAGGGTTAGGGTTAGAGTTAGACTTAGGTTTAGGGTTCAGGTTAGGTTTAGGGCTAGGTTTATGGTTAGGGTTATGGTTTGGGCTGGCATTAGGGTTAGGATTAGTGTTAGGTCTAGGGTTAGGTTTAGGTATAAGGCTTGTGTAAGGATTAGGGTTGGGTTTAGGGTTAAGGTTAGGTTTTAAGTTTAACATTAGGGCAATCTTTAGGGCCAGGACAAGTCCTAAGACTAGGACTTGGGCTAGAGATAGATTTAGTTTGAGCGTTAAGTTTAGGGTTAGACTTAGGGCTAAGGTTAGTACTTGGACAAGGGCTAGGGCTTGGGTGAGAGCTAGGGTTAGGTTTAGGGTTAGCTTAAGGGTTCGGGCTGGGTTAGGTTTAGGGCCAGGTTTAGGTTTAGGTTTAGGGCTAAGGTTATGCTTAGGTTTATGTTTAGGGTTAGGGTTAGGGTTAGGATTAGGTTGAACGTTAAGGTTAGGGTTAAGGCTAAAGTTAGGTTTATGGTTAGGTTTAGGTTTAGGGCTGGGTTTAGGGTTAGGGTTAGGATTAGAGTTTGGTTTAGGTGTAGGGTTAAGTTTAGTGGTAGGGCTAGGGTTAGGGTTAGGGTTAGGGTTAGGGTTAGGGTTAGGGTTTAGGCTAGCTTTAGGGTTAGGGTTAGGGTAAGCATTAGGGCTAGGGTTAGTTTTAGGGTTAGGGCTAGGGTTATGGTTACAGTTTGTGTTATGTTTAGTGTTGAGTTTATGGTTAGGTTTAGGGCTAGGTTTACTTTTAGGGTTAGGGATAGGGTTAGGGTTAGGGCTGGGTTAGGTTAAGTGTAAGGGGTAAGTTTTGTGTTTGGTTTAGCGCTAAGATTGCGATTAGGGTTAGGGTTCCGGATAGGGTTGGGACTAGTGTTAGAGCTAAGACTAGGGCTAGCATTACGGTTAGGGATAGGGTCAGTGTTAGCGTTAGGGTAAGGGCTAGGTTTAGGTTTAGCATTAGTGCTAGGGTTATGGCTAAGTTGAGGGTGAGGGTTACGTTTCGGGTTTGGGTTAGGACTAGGGTTTGGTTTAGGGTTATCGTTAGGGTTAGGTTTAAGGTTAGGACTAGGGCTAGGGTTTGGGTTAATGTTAGGGCTAGGTTTAGTGTTACGGTTAGGACTAGGGTTATGGTTGTGTTTAGGTTTAGGGTTAGAGTTAGGTTTTGGGTTAGGTTTAGGGCTAGGTTTAATGTTAGTGTTAGGGTTATTGTTACGGTTCGGGGTTAGGGTTAGGTTTAGGCTTAGGTTGGCTTTTAGTGCCACGGTTAGGGTTAGGGATCAGGTAATGCTAAGTGTTAGGGCTAGTGTTAGTGTTAGGGTTAGTTTTAGAGTCAGTGTTAGGACTAAGGTTATGTTTAGGGTTAGGATTTTGGTTAGGGTTAGAGCTAGGTTTAGGGTTAGGTTTATGGTTAGGATTTGGGTTAGGGATAGGTTTAGGTTTAGGGGTAGGGTTAGTGCTAGTCTCAGGGTTAGGTTTAGGGCTGGGTTCTCCTTAGGGTTAAGGTTAGTGCTAGGGTTAGGGCTACGACTAGGGCTAGGGATAGGAATAGGGAAAGGGATAGGAATAGGGAAAGGGATAGGGTTAGGTGTAGGTTAAGGGTTTGTGTTAAGGCTAGTTTAAGGGTTAGTGTTTGGGTTCAGTTTAGCTTTAGGTTTAGGGTTAGGGTAAGTGTTAGGGCAAGTGTTGGGTTTGGGTTAGGGTTAGGGTTAGGTTTTGGATTAAGGCTAGGGTTAGGGTTAGGGCTAACTTTAGGGTTAGGGTTTGGGTTAGGGCTAGCTTTAGCGTTAAGGTTTAGGGTTAAGATTAGGTGTATGTTTAAGGTTAGGTTTAAGGCTAGGTTTAGGTTTAGGGTTAGTGTTAGTGTTAGCTTTAGGGTTAGGGTTAGGGTAAGTGTTAAGGCAAGAGTTGGGTTTGGGTTAGGGTGAGGGTTATGGTTAAGGTTAGGGTTACATTTAAGGTTAGGGCTAGCTTTAGGGTTAGGGTTAGGGTTAGGGCTAGGGTTAGGGTTAGGTATAAGTTTATTTTTAGGGTTCGGGTTAAGGTTAGGTCTAGGTTTAGTATTAGGGTTAGGGTGAGGGATAGTGTTAGGGTTAGATGTAGGTTTAGGGTTTGGGTTATTCCTAGGGTTAGGGTTTGGGCTAGATTTTGGGTTAGGTTTAGGGTAAGTGTTAAGGCTAGGTTTAGGATTAGGGCTAGGGTTTTGGTTAGGGTTAGGGTTAGACTTAGTTAATGGTTTAGGTTTAGGGTTAGGGCTATGGTAAGGATTAGTGTTAGGGTGAGGGCTGGGTTAGTGTTAGTGTTTGGTTTGGCGTTAGGGCTAGGTTTAGGTTTAGGATTAGGGTTAGTGCAAGAGTTAGGCTTAGGTATAAGTTTAGGGTTTGGGCTAGGGTTAAGGTTAGGTTTGCGGTAAGGGCTATGACTGGGGCTATGGTTAAGGATAGGGTTAGGGTTAGGGCTAGGACTAGAGCTAGCGCTAGTGCTAGCACTATGGTTAGGTTTAGGGTTAGGGTTAGGGTTAGGTTTAGGGCTAGTGTTAGGTTTAGAGTTAGGGCTAAGTTTAGGTTTAGGTTTAGGGTTAGGATAAGCATTAGGGTTAGGGTTATGGTTAGGGTTATGGTTAGGGATAGGGCTGGGTTTAGGGATAGGTTTATGCTTAGGTTTAGGGCTAGGCTTAGGTTTAGGGTTAGGGTTAGTGTTAGGGCTAGCTTTAGGTTTAGGGTTAGGGCTAGGTTTCTGGCTAGCGCTAGTGTTAGGGTTAGGGTTCGGTTTAGGCTTAAGGATAGGGCTAAGCTTAGGGTGAGGTTTAGTGTTAGGTTTAGGGTTAGGGTTAGTTTGAGTGTTACGGATAGCGTTAGGGTTAGGGTTAGGGTTAGGATTAGAGTTAGGGTTAGGGTTAGAGCTAGCGCTAGGGTTAGGGTTAGGGATAGGGCTAGGGATAGCTTTAGGTTTAAGGGTAAGCTTAGGGTTTGAGTTAGGTTTAGGTTTAGAGTTAGGGTTAGAGTTAGAGTTATGGTTAGGTTTAAGCTTAGAACTAGAGTTAAGGATACGGTTAGGGTAAGGGTTAGGGTTAGGGTTATCTATATCTTAAGGGTTAGGAGTAGGTTTAGGGCTATTGTTAGGTTTAGGTTTATGGCTAGGTCTCCGGTTAGTGTTAAGGTTACGATTAGGGCTAGTGTTAGGTACAGTTTTAGGATGAGGGCTAGCTTTAGGGCTAGGGTTATGTCTAAATTTACGTTTATGTTTAGGGCTAGTGTTAGGGTTAGGTTTAGGGTAAAGGTTAGGTTTAGGGTTAGGGTTAGGGCTAGGGTTGGAGCTAGGACTAGGGCAAGTGCTGGGTTAGGTTTAGGTTTATTGTTATGATTAGGGCTAGGTTTAGGGTTAAGGTTAGGTTTAGGTTTAGGTTTAGGTTTAGGTTTAGGGTTAGGGTTATGGTTAGGGTTAGGGCTAGGGTTAGGTTTAGTTTTTGGTTAGGGCTAGTGGTAGGGTTAGGGTTATGGTTAGTGTTAGGGCTAGGGTTAGGTTTAGGGCTAGGGTTAGGGTTAAGGTTAGGGTTTGCTTAGGGTTAGGGTTAGGGTTACGGTTTGCATTAGGGTTAGAGCGAGAGTTTGGGTTAGGGTTTGGTTTAGAGCTAGGGTTAGGTTTAGGGTTAGGGATAGCTTTAGGGGTAGGGGTAGGTTTAGGGCTAGTGTTAGGGAAAGGTTTAGAGATACGGTTATGGTTAGGTTTAGGGTTCTGTTTAGGGATAGGACACCAGTTAGGGTTAGGGTTTGGTTTAGCGATAAACATAGGTTTAGGTTTAGGGTTAGAGCTACATTTAGGGTAAGTTTTAGGTTTAGGGCTAGGGATAGGTATAGGTTTAGGGCCAATGTTAGTGTTACAATTAGGTTTAGATTTAGGGTTAGAGCTTTGGTTAAGCCTAGGACATGTGCTAGGTCTAGGGCTAGGGCTAGTGAAAGGTTTAAGGTGAGGATTAGTTTTAGATTTAGGGTTAGACCTTGTGTTAGGTCTAGGACTAAGGCAATGATTAGGTTTAGGTTTACGGATAGGGTTAGTTTTAGGTTTAGGGTTAAGGCTGGGTTACGTTTAGGATTAGGGTTAGGGCTAGGTTAGGGTTAGGGATAGTGTTAGGGCTAGGTTTAGGGTTAGGCCTAATGATAGGGTTAGGGTTAGGGTTAGGGTTAGGATTAGGGTTAGGTCTTACTTTAGGGTTAGGGTTAGGTTTAGGGCTAGGGTTAGGGCTAGGAATAGGCCTAAGGTTTATGCTAGGTTTAGGGTTAGCATTAGGGATTGGTTTAGGGTTAAGATAAGGGTTAGTTTTAGGGTTAGGGTAAGGGTTAGGGTTAGGTTTAGGGCTAGGTTTAGGGTTAGTGTTAGTGCGAGGGTTAGCGGTAGGACTAGGGCTAGGTGTACAGTTAGGGTTAGGTTTTGGGTTAAGGCTAGGTTTAGGATTAGGTTTAGGTTTAGGGTTATGTTTAGGATTAGTGTTAGGGTTTGTGTTAGGGCTAGGGTTAGTGTTAGGGTTAGGGCTAGTGTTAGGTTTAGATTTAGGGTTAGGTTTAGGGTTAGGGTTAGGGTTAGTGCGAGGGTTAGGGGTAGGACTAGGGCTTGGTGTACGTTTAGGGTTAGTCTAGGGTTATTACTATGGTTAGGGTTAGGGCTAGGGTTCGGTTAGGTTTAGGGCTCTGGTTAGGGCAAGCCTATGGCTAGGGTTAGTGTTAGGTCCAGGCTTAGCGTTAGGGTTAGGGTTAGGTTTAGGGTTAGGTTTAGTGCTAGGGTTATGGTTAGGGTTACGGCTATGGTTAGGGCTAGGGTTAGGATTAGGGTTAGGGCTAAGGTTAGGGTTAGGTTCAGGGTCAGGGCTAAGTTTAGGGTTAGGATTAGGGTTAGCGCTAGGGTTAGTTTTGGGTTTAGGGATAGGGTTAGGGTTAGGTTTAGGGTTAGGTTTACAGTGAGGGATAGTGTTAGGGTTAGTTGTAGGTTAAAGTTTTGTGTTAAGGCTAGGTTAAGGGTTAGGGTTTGGGTTAGGGTTTGCTTTAGGTTTAGGGTTAGGATAAGTGTTAGGGTAAGGGTTGGGTTTGGGTTTGAGTTATGGCTAGGTTTTGTGTTAGGGCTAGGGTTAGGGTTAGGACTTGCTTTAGGGTTATGGTTAGGTTTAGGGCTGGCTTTAGGTTTAAGTTTAGGGTAAGGGTTAGTGTTAGTGTTAGGGATAGGTTTAGGGTTAGTGTTAGGGTTAAAGCTAGCGTTAGGGTTAGGGTTAGGATTAGCTTTAGGGTTAGGGTTAGGGTAAGTGTTAGTGCAAGAGTTGGGTTTGGGTTAGGGTGAGGGTTAGGGTTAGGGTTATGGCTAGGTTTAGGGTTAGGGCTAGCTTTAGGGTTAGGGTTAGGTTTAGGGCTAGGGTTAGGGATAGCTATAGGGTTATGGTTAGGGTTAGGGTTAGGTCTAAGTTTAGTTTTGGGGTTAGGGTGAGGGACAGTGTAAGGTTTAGATTAGAGTTAGGATTTGGGTTAAGGCTATGGTTACGGTTCGGGTTAGGGTTAGGGTTAGCAATAAGGTTAGGGATAGGGTAAGGCTTAGGGCTAGGGTTAGGGTAAGTTTAAGGCTAGGATAATAGTTAGGGTTAGGGTTAGGATTAATGTTAGGATTATGGTTATGGTTAGGGCAAGGGTTATGGTTATACTTAGGATTAAAGTTAGGGCTACGTTTAAGTTTAGGGATAGGGTTAGGGTTAGGGCTAGGGCAAGGATTTGGGTTAGGGTTAGGGCTGGGTTCGTGTTAAGATTTGGTTTAGAATTAGGTTTTGGTTTAGGGTTAGGGTTAGGGTTAGGTTTAGGGTTAGTGTTTGGGTTATTGTTAGGGCTAGGGTTAGTGTTAGGGTTAGGGCTAGTGTTACGGTTAGTGTTAGGGTTAGGGCTAGGACTTGGGCTAGGACTACGGCTACATCTAAGGTTAGGGTTAGGTTTAGGGTTAGGGCTAATGTTAGAACTAGGGTTAGTTTTAGGGCTAGGTTTCGGTTAGGTTTAGGGCACGGGTTAGGGCAAGCCTAGGGCTAGGGTAAGGGTTAGGTCTATGTTTAGGGTTAGAGTTAGTTCAAGGTTTAGTATTAAGTTTAGTACAACGGTTATGGTAAAGTTTAGGGTTAGGTTTAGGTTTAGGGCTAGCGTTAGGGTTAGGGTTAGAGCTAATTGTAGAGATAGGGTTAGGTTCAGGGATATGTTAAGGGTTAGGGATAGGGTCGGGGCTATCTTTAGGGTTATGGTTAGGGTTAGCGGTAGTGTTAGGTTAGAGTTAGGGTTAGGGTTAGGGCTAAGGTTAGCTTTAGCTTTAGGGTTAGTTTAAGGTTAGGGTTAGGGTTATGGATTGGGTTATGGTTAGAGTTAAGGCTAGGGTTAGGGTTAGGGTTAGGGCCAAGGGTACGTTTAGGTTTAGGGTTAGGGTTAGGGTTAGCATTAGGGTTTAGGTTAGGGCTAGGTTTATGTTTAGCACTAGTGTTATGGTTAGGGTTAGTTTTAGGATTAGTGTTAGGGCTAAGGTTAGGTTTAGGTTTAGCTTTAGATTTAGGTTTAGGGCTAGGGTCAGGGCTAGGTTTAGGATTAGGGTTAGGGTTAGGGTAAGGTGTAGGATTAGCATTTGTTTTAGGGCTAAGGTTAGGGTTAGGTTTAGGTTTATGCCTAGCTTTAGGGTTAGGGTTAGGTTTAGGGCTAGGCTTAGGTTTAGGGTTAGCGCTAGGGTTAGACTTAGGGTTAGGTTTAAGGTAAGGATTGGGGCTAGGTTTAGGGTTAGGGTTAGGGCTAGGTTTATGTTTAGTGTTAGGTTTAGGGATAGGGTTATATTTAGTGTTAGGGTTACACTTAGGGCTAGGTTTAGGGTTAGGGTTAGGGCTAGGTTTAGGGTTAGGGTTAGGGTTAGTGTTAGGTTCAGGGCCAGGGTTAAGTTAGGGTTAGGGTTAGAGGTGTGTTTAGGGTTAGGGTTTGTTTTAGAGGTAGGATTTTGTTTAGGTTTTGGTTTAGAGCTAGGGTTATGGTTAGGGATAGGGTTAGAGCTAGAGCTGGGGTTAGGATCATGGCTAGGTTTAGGGTTAGGCCAAGTGTTAGGGTTAGGGTTAGGATTAGGGTTAGAGTTAGGGCTATGTTTTGGGTTAGGTTTAGTACTAGGGCTAGGGTTAGGTTAGGGTTAGGTTTAAGATTATGGTTAGGACTTGGGTTCGGGTTAGGGTCAGGCCTAGTGTTAGTTCAAGCTAGGGCAAGGGTTAGGTTTAGGGCTAGGTTTAAGGTAAGGGTTAGGGCTAAGTTTAGGATTAGGGTTAGTGTTAGCGTTAGGGTTTGGCTAGTGTTAGGTGTAGGGTTAGGTTTAGAGTTACGGTTAGTGCTAAGGTTAGGGTTAGGTTTAGGGTTAGGGCTAGCATCACTTTTAGTGTTAGGGTTATGGTTATGTGTTGGGTTAGGGTTAGGGTTAGGGCTCACGTTAGGTTTAGGGATAGGTTTATGGATAGGGTTAGGGTTAGCATTAGGGCTAGGTTTACGTTTAGGTTTAGGGATAGGGTTAGGGCTAGGGTTAGGGTTAGGTTTAGGTTTAGGGTTAGGTTTAGGACTAGGGTTAGGATTAGGTTTAGTGTTAGGCCTGTTGTTAGGGTTAGCGTTAGGTTTAGGATTATCGTTAGGGTTACGGTGAGACTTAGGGACAGGGTTACTGTTAGGTTTAGGGCTATTTTTAGGGTTAGGGTTAGGTTTTGGGATAGGGTTTGTGCTAAGTTTAGGTTTAGGGTTAGGGTTAGGGCTAGGGTTAGGGCTAGGACTGGGGGTAGGGCTAGAGCTAGATTTAGGGCTAAGTTTAGGGTTAGGGTTAGGCTTAGATTTAGGGTTATGGTAATGTTTAATGTTGTGCCTAGGTTTAGGGTTAGGGTTAGATTTAGGGCTAAGATTTGGGTTAGGGTTAAGTTTAGGGTTATGTCTAATGTTAGGGTTAGGTTTAGAGCTAGAGATAAGATTAGGGTTAGGGTTAGGTTTAGGTTTACTGTTAGGTTTACTGTTATGTTTAATGTTAGGGCTAGGTTTAGGTTAAGGGTTAGAGTTTTATTTAGGTTTAGGTTTACAGCTAGAGATAGGGTTAGGTTTAGGTTTAGAGATAGGGTTAGGGTAAGGGTTAGGGCTGGTGTTAGGATTTGGTTAGGTTTAGGGTTAGAGTTAGGGCAAAGGTTAAGGTTAGGATTAGGGGTAGGGTTATGGTTAGGGTTTCGGCTAGTGTTATGGTTAAGGTTAGTGTTAGGGTTAGGGTTAATTTTAGGGATAGGTTTACTCTTAGGGTTAGGTCTAGTGTTATTTTTTGGGTCAGTGTAAGGTTTAGGTTTAACTTTAGGTTTAGGGTTAGGTTTAGGGTTATTGTTAGGGTTATGTGTAGGGTTAGGGTTAGTGCTAAGATTAGGGTGAGGGTTAGCTTTAGGTTTAGGGCTAGGTTTAGGGTTACAGTTAGGTTTAGTGCTGGGGTTAAGGTGAGGGTTAGCTTTAGGGTTAGGGCTAGATTTAGGATTAGGGTTACGATTAGGCCTGAGTTAGGGTTATTGTTAGGGTTAGGATTAATGTTACGGTTAGGGTTAGGACTAGTGTTATGGTTAGGGTTTGGGTTAGGGTTTCTGTTAGGTTTAGGGTTATGGTTAGGGCCACGATAAAGTCAAGGGATAGTGTTAGGGAAAGGGTTAGGGTTAGGGTTATGTTTAAGATAAGTGTCATGGCTAGGTTTAGGGCTGTGAATAGGGCTAGGGCTTCTGTTAGTGTTAGGTTTAGTGTTAGGTTTAATGTTAGGGTTAGAGCTAGGGTTATGGTTATGGTTAGGACTGGGTTAAGGCAAGTCTAGTGCAAGGGTTAGGGTTACTGCCAGGGTTAGGGTAAGGGTTAGGTTTAGGTTTAACGTTAGGTTTACTGCTTGGGTTACGATTAGAGATAGCATTAGGGATAGGGTTAGGGCTAGTGTTAGGGCTATGACTAGGCCTAGGGTTATGGTTAGGGCTAGGGTTAGGCTTAACGTTAGGGTTAGGGCTAGGTTTAGGATTAGGGTAGGGCTAGGGTAAGAGTTAGGATTAGGGTTAGGGTTAGTTTTCGGGTTTGGGTTAGGTCTAGGTTTTGGGTTATGTTTATGGTTAGGCTTAGGTTTAGGGTTAGGACTAGACTTAGGTTTTGTTTTAGTGTTAGGGCTAGGTTTAGGGTTAGGGTTAGGGCTAGGGTTATGGTTAGGTTTAGTAGTTAGGTTTAGAGTTAGGTTTAGGGTTTGGGTTAGGGCAACGTTTAAGGTTAAGTTTAGTGATAGGTTTAGGTTTTGGGTTAGGATTACGGTTAGGTTTAGGTTTACCATTAGCACTAGGGTTAGGTTTAGGTCTAGGGTTATGGTAAGTGTTAGGGATAGTGCTAGGGTTAGGGTTAGGTATAGAGTAAGTTTTAGGGCTATGGTTTGGTTTAGGGTTAGGTTTAAGTCTAGTGTTAGGGTTAGGGTTAGCATTAGGTTTAGGATTATGTGTAGTGTTAAGGTTAGGGTTAGGGCTAGGTTTAGCGTTAGGTTTAGGGTTAGGGCTAGCTTTAGTGTTTCGCGTAGGGTAAGGGCTAAGGTTACAGTTTGGGTTAGGGTTAACGTTATGTTTAGGGTTAGGTTTAGGGTTTGCGAAAGGCCTAGGTTTAGGGTTAGGTTTAGGGTTACCATTAGGGCTAGATTAGGGTTAGGGTTAGGTTTAGGTTTATTGTTAGGCTTAGGGCTAGGTTTATGGTTAGGGTTAGGGTTAGGTTTAGTGTTAGTGTTCGGGTTAGGGTTGGTTTAGGGTTAGGGTTAGTGTTAAGGTTAGGGTTAGGGTTAAGGTTAGGGTTATGGTTAGGGCTGGTTTAAGGGTTTTGGTTAGGGTTAGGGTTAAGGTTAGGCTCGGGTTAGGCCTAGGACTAGAGCTAGGTCTCGTGCTAGGTTCAGGGATAGTGTTAGGTTTACGGTTAGGGTTAGGGATAGGTTTATGGTTAGGATTAGGTTTATGGTTAGAGTAAGGGCTAGTGTTTGGGTTATGGTTAGGGTTAGGTTTAGGGTTAAGTTTAAGTCTAGGGCCAGGATTAAGTTAGGTTTAGGGCTAGGATTATGGTTAGGGATAGGGTTTGGGCTAGGGTTAGTGTTAGGTTTAGGGTTAAGGCAAGTGTTACAGTAAGAGTTAGGGTTAGGTTTACGGTTAGGTGTATGGTTAGGTTTAAGTCTAGTTTTGGGCTTGGAATAGGGCTAGTGCTAGGTTTAGTGTTAGGGTTAGGGTTAGAGTTTGGGTTAGGGTTAATGTTTGGTTTAGGGCTAGGGTTAGGTTTATGGTTAGCGTTAAGGTAAGGGCTAGTGTTAGGGTTAGGGTTGGTTTAGGTTTAGTGTAGGGCTAAGTTTAGGGTTAGGGTTAGGTTTACGTTTATGGTTAGGTATAGGTTTAGATTTAGGGTTAGGGCTAGGGTTCGGGTTAGGTGTAGGGTTAGGTTTAGGGTTAGGGGTGGTGTTAGGCATAGGTTTAGGGCTGGTTTAAGTGTTAGGGTTAGGTTTAAGTTTAGGGTTAGTGCTGGGTTAGGGCTAAGACTAGGGCTAGGTTTAGTGCTAGGGTTAGGGATAGCTTTAGGGTTACTGTTAGGGTTAGGGTTGGGTTTAGGTTTAGGATTAGGTTTAGGGTTAGGTTTAGGTTTATGGTTAGGGTTAGGGTTGGTTTAGGGTTAGAGTAGGGCATAGCGTTAGGTTACGTATAAGTTTAGGTTTAGGTTTAAGTTTAGGGTTAGGTCCAGGGATAGGTTAGGTTTAGGGCTAGGGTTATGGTTAGGGATAGGGTTAGGGCTAATATTAGGGTTAGGTTTTGGGTTAGGGCTAGGTTTTCGTTTAGGGTTAGGGCTTGTGTTAGGGTTAGGTTTAGTGTTAGGCCTAAGGTGAAGTTTAGCGTGAGGGTTAGGTATAGGACTAGGTTATGTTTAGCGTTAGGGTTACGGTTAGGTTTAGGTGTAGGGTTAAGGTTAGTGTTAGGGCTAGCTCTTGGGGTAGGGTTAGGGGAAGCGTTAGAGCTAGGGATAGGGTTTCGGTTAGGGCTAGGTTTTTGGTTAAGTTTAGTGATAGGTTTAGTGTTGTGTTTATGGTTAGGATTAGGACTAGGGTTACGGTTAGGGTTAGGTGCAGGTTTAGGTTTAGGGCTGGGTTTAGGTTGAAGGTAAGCTTTATGGTTAGAGCTGAGGTTAGGATTAGGATAAGGGTTAAGGCTGGGTAAGGGTTAGGGTGAGGATTAGGTTTACGGTTAGGGTTAGGGTTAGGGCTAGGGTTAGTGTTAGTTCTAGTGTAAGGTTTAGGGTTTGTGTTAGGCTTAGGTTTAGTTTTAGGGTTAGGGTTAGGTTTATGTTTAGGGTTAGGGTTAGGGTTAGGGTTAGGGATAGGGATAGGTTTAAGGTTAGGTTTAGGGTTAGAGTTTGAGTTAGTATTAGGGTTTGGGTTAGGTTTGCAGTTTGCACTAGGGTTAGGGATAGGGCAAAGTTTATGGTAAGTGCTAGGGGTAGTGTTAGGGTTAGGGTTAGTTTTAGATTCAGTGTTAGTGCTAAGGTTAGGTTTAGGGTTAGGGTTTGGGTTAGGGTTAGAGCTGGGTTAGTGTTAGGGTTAGGGTTAGTGTTAAGATTAGGTTTAGGGATAGGTTTACGGTTAGGGATAGCTTTAGGGTTAGGGTCAGGATTATAGTTAAAGCTAGGGTTAGGTTTAGGGTTAGGGTTTTGGCCAAGTTTAAGGTTAGGTTTAGTGCTAGGGTTAAAGTTAGGGTTAGTCCCAGGGTTAGGTTTCGGGTTAGGGATAAGGTTTGGTTTAGGGATAAGGTTAGGTCCAGCTTTAGATTTACAGTTAGAGTTAAGGCTAGAGTTAGTGTTAGGGTTGGGGCTAGGTTTAGGGTGAGGTTTAGGGTTAAGTTTAGGGTTAGGGCTAAGGTTAGGTTTAAGGTTAGGGCTAGGTTTATGTTTAGGGCTACCGTAAGATTTAGGGTTAAAGCTAGGCTTATGGTTAGAGTTAGGGTTAGGGATAATTTTAGGATTAGTCCTAGGATTAGTGTTAGGTTTAGGGTTAGGGTTAGGTTTAGGGTTACATGTAGGTTTAGGGTTAGGGTTAGTGTTAGGGTTAGGGTTAGGGTTAGGTTTAGGTTTATTGTTAAGATTTTGGCTAGATTTGCGGTTAGGTTTAGGTTTAGGCTTAGGGTAAGTATTAGGGTTAGGGTTAGGTTTAGGTTTAGGGTTACGGATAGGTTTAGGATTAGGGTTAGGTTTAGGGCTAGTGTTATGGTTATGGTTAGACTTAGTGTTAGGTTTAGGGTAGGGTTTGGGCTAGGGTTAGGAATCGGTTTAGGGTTAGGTTTTGGGTTAGGGTTAGGTTTAGGTTTACGGTTAAACCCAGGGTTAGGTTAGGCTTAGGTTTAGAGATAGGGTAGGGTTTCGGTTAGGGTTAGATCTAGGATTAGGGTTAGGGTTAAGGTTAGGGCTAGCTTTAGGTTTAGGGTTAGTGTTAGGGCTAAGGTTATGGTTATGGTTAGGGTTAGGGTTAGAGTTAGGGTTAAGGCTAGTGTTAGGGTTAGCGTTAGGATTAGGCTTAATTTTAGGTGTAGGTTTAGGGTTAGGGTTTGGGCTAGGGTTAGTGTAAGGGTTAGGGTTAGGGCTATCTTTAGGTTTAGGATTAGGGTTAGGGTTAGGGCTAGGGTTAGGGTTAGGTTTAGGTTAGGGTAAAGGTTAGGGTTAGGTTCAGGGTTAGGGCTAGGGTTAGGGTTAGCGCAAGTGATAGGGATAGGTTTAGGTTTAGGGTTGCGGTTAGGTTTAGTGTTAGGGTTAGGTCTAGGGTTAGCGTTAGGTTTAGGGTTAGCTTTAGGGTTGGTTTAGGGTTAGAGTAAGGGCTAGGGTTAGGTTTAGGGCTAGGGTTAGGGATAGGGTTAGAGCTAGGGTTGGTTTAGGGTTAGAGTAAGGTCTAGGGTTAGGTTTACGGTAGGGTTAAGTTTAGGGTTAAGGTTAAGTTGAGGGCCAGATTTAGGTTAGGTTTAGTTCTACGGCTATGGTTAAGGATAGGTTTAGGGCTAGAGTTAGGGTTAGGTTTAGGGTTAGGGCTAGGTTTAGGCTTAGGTTTAGGGCTAGGTTATGGTTAAGGTTAGGGTTAGGGTTAGGTTATTGTTTAGGTGTAGGGTTAAGGTTAGTGGTAGGGCTAGGGTTAGGGTTAAGGTTAGGGTTAGGGTTAGGGCTAGGTTTAGTGTTACGGTTAGGTGTAAATATAGGGTTATGGTTAAGGCTAGGATTAGAGTTAGGGTTAGGATTAGGGTTAGTTTTAGGTTATGGGTTAGGGTAAGCTTTTGGGCTAGGGTTAGTTTTAGGGTTAGGGCTAGGGTTAAGGTTACGGTTAGTGTTATGTTTAGTGTTGGGTTTGTGGTTCGGGTTAGGTCTAGGGTTAATGTTAGTGTTAGGGATAGGGTTAGAGTTAGAGTTTGGTTAGGTTAAGGGTTAGGAGTAAGTTTAGTGTTAGGTTTAGTGCTAGGGTTACGATTAGGGTTAGGGTTAGGGATTGGGTTGGGCCTAGTGTTAGGGCTAGGACTAGGGCTAGCGTTAGAGTTAGGGCTAGGGTTAGTGTAAGCGTTAGGGTTAGGGCTAAGTTTAGGATTACCTTTAGGACTAGGGTTATAGCTAAGTTGAGGGTTAGGGTTGGTTTTCGGTTTGGGTTAGGGCTAGGGTTTGGTTTAGGGTCATGCTTAGGGATAGGTTTAGGGTTAAGACTAGGGTTAGGGTTTGGGTTAATGTTAGGGCTAGGTTTAGTGTTAGGGTTAGGAGAGTATTATGGTTGTGTTTAAGGTTAGAGTTGGAGTTAGGTTTAGGGTTTGGTTTTGGGCTAGGTTTAAGGTTAGGGTTAGGGTTATTGTCAGGGTTTGGGTTTGGGTTAGGGTTCGGTTTAGGTTTTATTTTGCTCTAGGGTTAGGTTTAGGGATAGGGTTATGGTAAGTGTTAGGGCTAGTGTTAGTGTTAGGGTTAGGTTTAGAGTCAGTGTTACGGCTAAGGTTAAGTTTAGTGTTAGGATTAGGGTTAGGGTTAGAGCTAGGGTTACGGTTAGGGTTATGGTTAGGTTTAGGGTTTGGGATACTTTTAGGGTTAGGGATAGGTTTAGGGCTAGTGTTAGGGTTAGGTTTAGGGCTGGGTCCTGGTTAGGGTTAAGGTTAGTGCTAGGGTTAGGCCTAGGACTAGGGCTAGGGATAGGAATAGGGATAGGGATAGGGTTAAGTTAAGGGTTAGGTTTAGGGTTAGGTTTATGGCTAGAGTTAGGGCTAGGACTAGGCCTAGTTCTAGGGTTAGAGTTAGTGATAGGTTTAGGGTTAGGGCTAGGGTTAGGGTTAGGGTTTAGGTTAGGATTAGGGTTAGGTTTATGGTTAGGGTTAAGGCTAGGTTTAGGTTTAGGTTTAGGGCTAGTGTTAAGGTTAGGGTTAGGTTAAGTATTAGAGATACTGCTAAGGTTATGTTTAGAGTTTGGGTTACAGTTAGGTTTAGGGCTAGTGTTTGGGCTATGGTTTGGCCTTGGACTAGGGATAGGAATAGGGTTGGAGTTAGGGTTACGGTTAGCGTTAGCTTAAGTTTTAGGGCAGGGTTAGGTTAAGGGTTAGGTTTAGGGTTAAATTTAGGTTTAGGTTTAGAACAAGGGTTATGCTTAGGGTTAGGTTTAGGTTTAGGGTTAGGGCTAGGGTTAGGGTTACGGTTAGGGTTAAGTTTAGGGTTATGGTTAGCTTTGGGGTTAGGGTTAGGTCTAGGGTTAGGGCTTAGAATAGGGCTAGTGCTAGGGTTAGTGTGAGGGTTTGGTTTAGGTTTAGGGTTAGTTTTCGGGTTATGGCTAGGGTTAGGTTTAGGTTTAGGTTTAGGGCTAGGGTAAGGGTTACGGTTATGATTAGTAATAGGGTTATGGCTAGGCTTAGAGTAAGGGTTTGGTTTGTGTTAGGGTTAGGGTTAAGGTTAAGGTTAGGGTTAGGACTGGGGTTAGGCTTAGGGTTAGTGTTAGATTTAGGGTTAGGTTTACGGTTTGGGCTAGGTTTAGGGTTAGGTCTAGTGTTTGGTTTAGGTTTAGGTTTAGGGTTAGTGTTAGGGCTAAGGTTAGGTTTAGGGTTAGGGTTAAGGTTAGGGTTGAGGCTAGGGTTATGGTTATGTTTAGGGTTAGGGTTAAGTTTAGTTTTAGGTTTAGACTAAGTTTGGGCTAGGGTTTGTGTAAGGGTTAGGGTTTGGCCTAGCTTTAGTGTAAGGGATAGGCTTAGGGTTAGGGTGAGGGTTTGGTTTAGCGTTCGTTTTAGGGATAGGGGTAGCTTTATGGTTAGGGTTAGGGCTAGGGTTAGGTTTATGGTTAGGTTTAGGTTTAGGTTTAGGGTTAGGTTTAGGGGTAGGGTTAGGGTTAGGATTAGAGTTATGTTTAGGCCTAGGGTTATGTTTAGGTTTAGCGTTAGGGTTAGGGTTAGGTGTACGGGTAGGGTTAGTATTAGGGTAGGGTTAGGGCTAGGGTTAGGGTTAGGGCTGGAATCAAGTTTTAAGGTTAGGTTTAGAGTTAATGTTAGGCCTGGGTAAGGGCTAGGACATGGGCTAGATCTAGTGTTCGAGTCAGGGATAGCTTTAGGGTTGCGGTTAAGTTTAGGGATGGGATTATGGTTAGGATTAGGTTTAGGGTTAGGTTCAGCGTTAGGGTTAAGGCCAGGGTTAGTTTTAGGGTTAGATTAAGGGCTAGGGTTAGGGTTACGGTTAGGGTTAGGTTTAGGGTTAAGGTTAGCTTTAGGGCCAGGGTTAAGTTAGGTTAAGGCCTAGGGTTATGGTTAGGGATAGCATGAGGGCTAGGTTTAGGGTTAGGTTTTGGGTTAGGGCAAATGTTAGAGTTAGGTTTAGGGTTAGGGCTAGGTTTAGGGTTAGGGTTAGGGCAAGTGTTATGGTTAGGGTTAGGTTTAGGGTTATGGATAGCTTTAGGGTTAGGGTTAGGGCTAAGAATAGGGCTAGTGCTAGGGTTAGTGTTAGGGTTAGGGTTAGGGTGAGATTTAGGGTTAGATTTTGGCTTAGGGCTAGGGTTAGGGTTAGGGTTGGTTTATGTTTAGGGTTAGGGTTAAGGTTATGGTTAGGTTTAGGGTTAGGATTTGGTTTATGGTTAGGGCTAGGGTTAGGATTAGCATTTGGTTTAGGGTTCAGGTTAGGTGTAGGGGTAGGGTTAGGTTTAGGTCTAGGGTTAAGGTTAGGGTTAGGGCTGGCTTAATTGTTAAGTTTACATTTAGGTTTATGGTTAGGGCTGGGTTAGGGCTAGGACAAGGGCTAAGGCTAATGCTAGGTTTAGGGATAACGTTAAGTTTATTGTTAGGATTAGGGCTGTGTTTAGGATTAGAATTAGGTTTGGGGTTAGGTTTAGGGTTATGGTTAGGGTTTGGATTGGTTTAGGCTTTAGTAAGGGCTAGGGATAGGGTTACAATTAGGGTTAGCTTTAGGATTATGGTTAGATTTAGGGCCAGGTTTAGGTTATGTTTAGGGTTGGGGTTATGTTAAGGGATAGTGTTAGGTCTAGGGTTAGGGATAGTTTTAGGGTTATGGCTAAGGTTTGGTTTACAGTTAGGGCTAAGTTTAGGGTTAGGTTTAGAGCTTTTGTTAGGGTTAAGTTTTGGGTTAGGGCTAAAGTTAGTGTTAGGGTTAGGTTTAGGTTTAGGGCTAGGTTAGGGTTAGCGTTAGGGTTACGGTTAGGTTTAGGTGTAGGGTTAAGTTTAGTGGTAGGGCTAAGGTTAGGGTTAAAGTTAGGGTTATGGCTAGCTTTAGGGTTAGTGTTTAGGTTTAGGGCTAGGATTAGGGTTAAGTTTAGGGTTAGGTTTAGGTTTAGGGTTTGGGTTAGGGTTAGAATTATGTCTGAGTTAAGGGTTAGGGTTATTGTTAGGGTTAGGTTTATGGTTAGGTGTAAGTATAGGGTTAGTTTTAAGGCTAGGGTTAGGGTTACTGTTAGGGTTAGGGCTAACTTTAGGGTTCGGGTTAGGGTAAGCGTTAGGCCTAGGGTTAAGTTTAGGGTTAGGGCTAGGGTTAAGGTTAGTGTTAGTGTTAGATTTAGTGTTAGGTTTATGGTTAGTGTTAGGGATATTGTTACGGTTAGGGTTAGGAATAGGGTTAGGGTTAGGGCTATGGTAAGGGTGAGGGTTAGCTTTAGGCTTAGGGCTACTGTTAGGATTAGGTTAAGTGTTAGGGCTTGGGTAGGGTTAGGGTTAGGGTTAGGATTACTGTTACGGATAGGGTTAGGGTTAGGGCTAGGTTTAGTGTTAGGGCTAATATTAGCTTTAGGGTTTGTGTTTGGGTTAGAGTTAGGTTTAGCGTTAGTATTAGGGCTAGGTTTAGGGGTAGGACAAGTGCAAGGTCTAGGGATAGGGATAGGGTTAGTGTTAGAGTTAGGTTTAGAGTTAGTGTTAGGGCTAGTTTTAGGCCTGGAAAAAGCTCTAGGGCTACAGTTATGGTTAGGTTTAGGGTAGGGTTTAAGTTTAGGGTTAGGGCTAGGGCTAGGTTAAAGGTTTTGGTTATGGCTATGGTTAGGTCAAGCCTAGGGATAGCGTTAGGGTTTCTGCTGGGGTTTGGTTAAGGGTTAGGGCTAGGTTTAGTGTTAGGTTTAGTGCTACGGTTCGATTAGGGTTAGGGTTAGCTAAAGGGTTGGGGCTTGTGTTAGCGCTAGGACTAGGGCTAGCGTTACTGTGAGGCCTAGGGTCCTGGTTAGCCTTATGGTTAGGGCTAGGTTTAGGGTTAGGTTTAGGGTTAGGGTTAGGGTTAAGTTTAGGATTAGGGTTAGGTTTTGGGTTAGGGTTAATGTTAGGTTTAGGGTTAGTGCTAGGGCTATGTTTAAGCTTAGGTTTAGGGTAAGGGTTAGGGTTTGTGTTAGGGTTAGGTTTATGGTTAGGTTTGCAATTTGCGCTAGGGTTAGCGTAAGGGCTAGGGTTATGGTAAGTGTTAGGGCTACTGTGAGGGTTAGGATTAGGTTTAGAGTCAGTGTTAGGGCTAAGGTTACATTTAGGTTTAGGGTTAGGGTTAGGATTTGGGCTAGTGTTAGTGTTAGGGTTAGGTTTAGAGTTATGGTTAGTGCTAATTTTAGGGTTAGGTTTAGGGCTAATTTTTGGGTTAGGGTTAGGGTTACGGCTAAGTTTAGGTTTAGGGATAGGTTTAGGATTAGGGTTAGGGTTAGGGTTAGGATTAGGGCCAGGGTTAGGGTTAGGGTTAGGGCTAGTGTTAGGGTTAGGGTTAGGTTTAGGGTTAGGGTTAGGGCTAAGTTTCGGGTTAGGGTTATGATTAGGGTTATGGTTAGAGTTAGGGTTAGGGCTAGGTTTAGGCTTAGGTTTAGGGTAAGGTTTAGCGATAAGTTTAGGGATTTGTTTAGGGCTAGGTTTTGGGTTAGTTTTAGCATTAGGGTTAGAGTTAGGGTTAGGGTTAGGGTTAGGGCTAGGGTTAGGGTTAGGTTTAGGGTTACGGTAAGGGCTAAGTTTCGGTTTAGGGTTAGTGTTAAGGTGAGGGTTAGGGTTAGGTTTAAGGTTAGGGTTAGGGTTAAGGTTAGGTTTAGGACCAGGGTTAGGTTAGGTTAAGTGCTAGGTATATGGTTAGGTTTAGGGTTAGGTCTAGGTTTAGGGTTAGGTTTAGGGTTAGGGCTAAGGTTAGGGTTAGGTTTAGGGTTTGTACTAGGGTTAGGGTTAGGGTTAGAGAATTGTTAAGATTTGGGTTAAGGTTTGGCAAAGGTTATAGTTACGGTTAGCATTGTGGTTAGTGTTAGGTTTAGTTGTAGGTTTAGGGTAAATGTTAGGGCACGTTTTAGGGTTAGGGTTAGGGTTAGGGCTAGATTTAGGGTTAGGGTTAAGGTTTGGGCTATGGTTAGGGATAAGTTTAGGGATAGGTTTATGGTTAGGGTTAGTGTTAGGGTTAGGGTTATGTCTAAGTTTAGGGTTAGGGTTAGGGATAGTATTAGGTTTAGGTATAAGGATAGGGTTTTGGTTAAGGCTAGGGTTAGTGTTAGGGTTAGGGTAGGGGTAGCCTTAGCATTAGGGTTAGGTTAAGCGTTAGGGCTAGGGTTAGGGTTAGTGTTAGGGCTAGAGTTATGGTTAGGGTTAGTGCTAGGGTTAGGGTGAGGGTTAGCTTTAGGTTTAGGTCTAGGTTTAGGATTAGGGTTACGGTTAGGCCTGAGTTAGGTTTATTGTTAGGGTTAGAATTAGGGTTACGGTTAGGGTTAGGGTTAGGCTTTGGGCTACGGTTAGGGTGAGGGCTAGTGTTAGGGTTAGGGTTTGGTTTAGGGTTACTGTTAGGTTTAGGGTTATGGTTAGGGCTTGGTTTAGGGCTAGGTCAAGGTCTAGGGATAGTGTCAGGGAAAGGGTTAGTTTTAGGGTTAGTTTTAGGATAAGTGTTAGGGCTAGGTTTAGGGCTGTGAATAGGGTTAGGGCTTCTGTTAGTGTTAGGTTAAGTGTTAGTTTTAAGGTTAGGGTTAGGGCTAGGGTTATGTTTATTGTTAGGACTGGGTTAGGGCAAGTCTAGGGCAAGGGTTAGGGTTACTGCTAGGGTTAGGATAAGGGTTACGTTTAGGTTTAGTGTTAGGTTTACTGCTAGGGTTATGATTAGTATTAGGGTTAGGGATAGGGTTATGGCTAGTGTTAGGGCTATGACTAGGCCTAGGGTTACAGTTAGGGCTATGGTTAGGCTTAGCGTTAGGGTTAGGGCTAGGTTTAGGGTTAGGTTTAGGGCTAGGGTTAGGGTTAGGATTAGGGTGAGGGTTAGTTTTTGGGTATGGTTTACGTCTAGATTTTGGGTTAGGTTTATGGTTAGGGTTAAGTTTAGGGTTAGGACTAGTCTTAGGGTTTGTGTTAGAGTTAGGGCTAGGTTTAGGGCTAGGGTTATGGCTAGGGTTATGGTTAGATTTAGTAGTTAGTTTTAGAGTTATGCTTAGTGTTTGGTTAGTGCTACGTTTAAGGTTAAGTTTAGGGTTAAGTTTAGGGCTTGGTTTAGGGTAAGGGTTAGGTTTAGTTTTACAGTTTGCCCTAGGGTTAGGTTTAGGTCTAGGGTTATGGTAAGTGTTAGGGCTAGTACTAGGGTTAGGGTTAGGTTTAGAGTCAGTGTTAGGTCTAAGGTTCGGATTAGGATTAGGTTTAGGTCTAGTGTTAGGGTTAGGGTTAACATAAGGTTTAGGGTTATGTGTAGTGTTAAGGTCAGTGTTAGGGCTAGGTTTAGCGTTAGGTTAAGGGTTAGGGCTAGCTTTAGTGTTTGGTATAGGGTTAGGGTTACATTTTGGTTTAGGTTTAAAGTTATGTTTAGGGTTAGGTTTAGGGTTTGCTTAAGGCCTAGGTTTAGGGTTAGGTTTATTGTTACCATTAGGGCTAGGTTTAGGGTTAGAGTTAGGTTTAGCGTTATTGTTAGGGTTAGGGTTAGTGTTAGGTTTAGGGCTAGTGTTAGGGTTAGTGTTGGTTTAGGGTTAGGTTTAGGGTTAAGGTTATGGTTAGGGTTAGGGCTAGGTGCAGTGTTAGGGTTATAGTTAGGGCTAGGGTTAGGATTAGGGTTAGGGTTACGGCTGGCTTAAGGGTTTTCGTTAGGGTTAGGGTTAAGGTTAGGATTGGGTTAGGGCTAGAACTAGGGCTAGGTCTACTGCTAGGTTCAGGGATAGCATTAGGTTTATGGTTAGGGTTAAGGATGGGTTTATGGTTAGGATTAGGTTTAGGGTTAGATTAAGGGCTTGGGTTTGGGTTACGGTTAGTGTTAGGTTTAGGGTTTAGGTTAGGTTTAGGGCCAGGTTTAAGTTAGGTTTAGGGCTATGGTTATGGTTAGGGATTGGGTTAGGGCTAGGGTTAACGTTAGGTTTAGTGTTTGGGCAAAGATTAGGTTTAGGTTTAGGGTTAGGGCTAGGGTTATGGTTAGGGCAAGTGTTAGGGTTAGGGTTTGTTTTAGGTTTACGGTAAGGTGTATAGTTAGGGTTAAGTCTAGGGTTATGGCTTGGAATAGGTCTAGTGTTAGTGTTAGTGTTAGGGTTAAGGTTAGGTTTAGGGTTAGGGTTTGTGTTAGGTTTAGGGCTAGGGTTATGTTAAGGGTTAGGGTTAGGGTAGGGGCTAGGGTTAGGTTTAGGGTTGGTTTAGGGTTAGGGTTCGAGAAAAGGTTAGGGTTAGTGTTAGGGTTAGGATTAGGTTTATGGTTAGGGATAGTTTTAGGTTTAGGTTTAGGGTTAGGGTTCATGTTAGGTATAGGGTTAGGGTTAAGGTTAGGGCTAGGGGTAGCCATAGGGTTAGGGCTGGCTTAAGGGTTAGGGTTAGGTTTATGTCTAAGGTTTAGGGCTAGGACTAGGGCTAGGCTTAGTGCTAGTGTTAGGGATAACGTTAGGGTTACTGTTAGGTTTAGGGCTGGGTTTAGGGTTAGGATTAGGTTTAGGGTTATTTTTAGGGTTATGGTTAGGGTGAGGGTTGGTTTAGGGTTAGAGAAGGCCTAGGGTTAGGGTTATGATTGAGGTTAGGTTTAGGTTTAAGGTTAGGTTTAGTGCCAGGGATAGGTTAGATTTAGGGCGAGGGTTATGGTTAGGGAAAGGGTTAGGGCTAAGGTTAGGGTTAGGGTTTGGGTTAGGGCTAGGTTTAGGGTTTCGGCTAAGGTTAGGTTTAGCGTGAGGGTTAGTTTTAGGGCTAGGTTATGGTTAGGGTTATGGTTAGGTTTAGGTTTAGGTGTAGGGTTAAGGTTAGTGTTACGGCTAGCTTTTGGGATAGGGTTAGGGGAAGCTTTACAGCTAGGGTTAGGGTTTGGTTTAGGGATAGGATTATGGTTAAGGTTAGTGATAGGTTTAGTGTTGTTTTATGGTAAGGACTAGGACTAGGGTTATGGTTAAATTTAGGGACAGGGTTAGGTTTAGGGCTAGGGAAAGGTTGAGGGTTAGCTTTTGGGTTAGAGCTAGGGTTAGGATTAGGATAAGGGTTAGCCCTGGGTTAGGGTTAGGATTAGAATTAGGTTTACAGTTAGTGTTAGGGTTAGGGCTAGGGTTAGTGTTAGTTCTAGTGTAAGGTTTAGGGTCAGTGTTAGGTTTAGGGTTAGGTTTACAGTTAGCTATAGGTTTTGGGTTAGGGCTAGGGTTAGGGTTAAGTTTAGGGTGAGCGTTAGGTTTCGGGTTTGTGTTAGTGCTAGGGTTTGGGTTAGGGTTAAGGTTAGGGTTAGGTTTAGTGTTAGGACTAGGGTTTGTGTTTCGGTTAGTGTTAGGGCTAAGTTTAGTGTTAGGGTTAGGGCAAGGGTTATGGTTAGGTTTAGGGTTAGTGTTATAGGTATGTTTAAGTTTATGGTTAGGGAAATGTTTAAGGTTATGGTTAGGGTTAGGGTTTGAGTTAGGATTAGGGTTAGGGTTATGTTTGCGGTTTGCGCTATGGTTAGGGTTAGGGCAAGGGTTATGATAAGTGTTAGGCCTAGTGTTAGGCTTAGGGTTAGTTTTAGATTCAGTGTTAGGGCTAAGGTTAGTTTTAAGGTTAGGGTTAGGGTTAGGGTTAGAGCTGGGTTAGGGTTAGGGTTAGGGTTCAGTTTAGGGTTAAGGTTAGGGATAGCTTTACGGTTAGTGGTAGGGTTAGGGCTAGTGTTAGGTTTAGGTTTAGGGCTAGGTTTCTGGTTTTGGTTAAGGTTAGGTTTAGGGATTGTGTTAGGGACAGGTTTAGGGTGAGGGCTAGTGTTAGGTTTACAGTTAGTGTTAGGGATATGGTTACATTTAGGGTTATGTCTAGTGTTAGGGTTAACGTTAGCTTTAGGGTAAAGGTTAGGTTTAGCGTTAGTGTTTGGACTAGCTTTAGTGCTAGGACAACACCTAGCAGTAAGTCTAGGGCAAGGAATAGGTTTAGCGTGAGGGTTAGGTTTAGGGTTAGGGTTAGGGCTATGGTTAAGGCAAGGACAAGGGCAAGATCTAAGGTTAGGTTTAGGGTTATTTTTATGGTTAGGTTTAGGTTTAGGTTTAGGGTTAAGGTTAGGATTAGGGTTATGGTTAGGGTTAGGGTTACGGTTACAGTTAGGGTTACGGATAGGCTTAGGGCTAGATTCAGGGTTAGTGTTTGTGTGAGGGCTAGTGTAAGGTTTAAGATTAGGGTTAGTGTTAGTGTGAGGTTTAGAGTTTGGTTTAGGTTTAGGGTTAGGTTTAGCTTAGGGTTAGCTTTAGGGTTAGGGCTTGAGTTAGGGTTAGGTTTAGTGTTAGGGCTAGTGTTAGAGTTAGGGTAGTTTTAGGGATAGGCTTAGTTTAAAGGTTAGGGTTAGGGCTAGGGTTAGTATTAGGGTTAGCTTTAGGGTTTTGGCTTGCTTTAGGGTTAGCTTTAGGGTTAGGATTAGGTTTAGGGATAGTCCTACTATTAGGGTAAGGGTTAGGGTTATTGTTTGGGTTAGGTGTAGGTTTAGGGTTAGGTTAGGGCTAGGGTTACGTTTAGGGTTAGGGTTAAGCCTAGGGTTAGGGTTAGGTTTATGGTTAGGGTTTGGGCTAGGTTTAGGGTTAGAGTTAGGACTAGAGTTAGGGTTAGGGTCAGTGTTTGGGTTAGAGTTAGGTGTTAGGGCTAAGGTTAGGGTTAGGGCTAGTGTTAGTGTTAGGATAATGGTTAGTGTTAGGGTTATGGTTAAGGTTAGGGCTAAAGTTTGGGTTAGGGTTAGGTTTAGGACTTAGTTTAGGGTTAGGATTATGATTATGGCTAAGGTAAGGGTTAGGGTTATGGCTAGGTTTGGGTTAGGGTAAGGGCTGGGTTATGGTTAGGGCTATGGATAGGTTTAGGTTTAGGGCTAGGGCTAGGGTTCATGTTATGGTTAGGTTTAGGGT
>JAQZBX010017285.1:0-35715 GCA_029593785.1 Cabassous unicinctus | reverse complement strand
GAAAAAAAAAAACCCTCAATGGAGGCATCAGCCACGTCGCCCTCCCCAGGTCCCCTCCCTGCTGGAGGCTTGTGAGATGCCAGCAGTCAAGTCTATCCACACTGAAAGAAAAGAAAGGGGACCCCTGGTAGAGATGAAACCTGGAAAGAGATTCCTGACAATGTTTCGGGGCCAGGCTACCTCTCTGCCACTCCAGGGTAAATAAGTCAGCAGGTTCCTGGATTCTGTGAACAAACAAATCCCTCCCATGATGCCTAAACAAGGGAATCTGTGTCTTTGTCACTAGCAGCTTAGGGACTGTGACTAGCACATAAGTGGCCTTGACAGAATGTGAAAGCTGAAAGGGAGAAGTGGGATATTTTCTCTCAACTCCTCAAGGACAAGTAAGGAAACAGAGCAGCCAGCCTGCCTAAAGTTCCAATTAATGTTGAAAGAGCTAGAACCAGAGAGCTGGCCTCAAAATTTATGGTTCAGTGTTCTTTTCCATAATTTTGCCCTAATTCTTAGCCCAACATTTTTCATGTAAACTTCAAACACATGCCTTCCTTTCAAGAAGATATTAAAAATATAATAATAAATTTGCCAAGTAAATAAATTAGAAGCAAGAAGACGACAGCCTGGACACCCATATTTGTAACAGCTGTCATGATATGAGGATGATCAAATATTTTAGTTAAACATTCTCATTTAAAGCCAATTTACATAAATAATGAGGAGCCCTTTCACAAAGAAACAGCTCGGTGAGAGAAACAGGCTTGACTGGAAGGTGTGCAGAACAGGTCAGAACCCATGCTGGGCTGGTGAGCTTTTCTACCATCACTAGGTGCAAAAAAAAAAAAATTCTCGCTCTAGCTAGGGAAGCGGAGGAAGTATATTTTCTCAATACAAGGAAAACAACTCATGATCAGCTCAAGAAAATGTGTTTATTTCATATAAACTGGATATAATTGTGAAACTGTGATTCGCTTGCTGTTTTGTGTGTGTGTGGTTTGTTGTTGTTGTTTTATGAATAAGGACTTTAGGTTTTCTTCGCCGGCTTACAACTCACCAGCTGTAAGCAGCTTCCATATCTCCTGTCATTCCTGTTCACCAGATTTTCTATAAATGATTGCCTTTAAAATGCTGGATTGACCTTGGTGATTTTCAGTGATAAAGTGTATTTTTCTTACAGTGTCACAGGATCCTTGGTACATTTATATTGAAACAATCTTCCATTTTCTTTAACTTTAGGAATCTAATATGTTTCAATATAAATTAAAAAAAGGTTTTTGTCTGTAACATCAAACGTTTAATGCCTTGAAAACTGTATTTCAGTATCTCCTCCACCAAACATGTATTGTGCACATATGTTTTCAACAGTGCTATGATAAAAGCTCTATTATCCTGGTAATATGGAAACAAGGCTGGTTTCCACATGGGGCAAAACTCTCTACCTTCTAGGAAAAGCGGAACAAATGAATGTTTTAAGCAGCTAAAAGAACAAAACTAGTTTTGGATTTTGAAAGATTACTTTAGAAACCATAAGAACGACACGTTTAAAGCCCTTTTTAAATGTATAAAAATAGGAAGCTCAGGAACAACTTCCTAAAGGAGGCGCGAGTTAAGCTGCTCCCCAGGGGAAAGTGGGATTTACTATGTGATTCGGGAGGAAAGGCCCCCCTGCCAGCTGTGCTCAGACCTACAAGGAGGAAAAGCAACAGATGCCCGTTTAGGAAATTCCAGGCTTGTGGCTAGAGGTCGGAAGGAAAGCTCGAGAGGGCCGGGTCCCGGGGCCTCTCCACAATCGCCTGAAGTTTGGATTTTATCCCGTAGGTGACTTCAATTCAGAGTCACCCACGACCCACATTTTAGAAAGACCATCTTGACCTCAGAGTGGAAGAAGAATTGGAGGGAGCCAGTCTGCAAGTTGAGCATTTCTTTTTTCTCTCCCTTCTAAAAACCCAACATTCATTAAGCCCCTCAAGCCTGGCTGCTCTTCCCCATCTACCTCTGGCTCAGGCACCCTTGTTGCAACTCACTGAAGCAGAGTCACTCAGTGCAATAGATCCCTCTCCATCCGTACGTCCTCTCTACTACACGCCCCTCACACCCAGGCCAGCGTAACACAGCTAGAAATATTAGCCGCTGGCTTAAGCCCTCCAAGTTGAGTTTGTGATATAGTATACCAAAGTCAGTGTTTCTGTTATAGTCTAAAATGATAAAGAAATGACTACCTTATAGTTTTTTTAATTAATAGTAACATGTAGTTTCCAACATTTAACCATAAATTTTATTCCTTTGGAGTTGTTTTTCATTTGGACTTGTTAAAAGTGGAACCCTTTAACTCAGAGTTGAGTTAAAGAGTTATTTGTCTCTTCTTTTCTGTAAGTTCCCATGTTTTGCAGCATGCCTTTGCCATAAAAGCATAGCACAGTAGCCCACGGGCTAGGTGAGGTGCAAACAAAAATCCAAGGCCACTCATCTCCTACGGAATCGAGTCCATTCTCCCAGATGGCTCTCCAGGCTTTCCAGGTGAGAAAAGGAGAGGAGAGAAATAACCCAACCGTGGCATGGCCCCCCACAGGAGGCTCTGGCTGAGCCCCACCGTATGGTGTCTGGAGTCCCAGCTGACCCAGTCGCTCCTCGTCCTCGTCCTCTGGGACCATAGGAAGGACTCACTAGTGCTCTCCACTTTTTGACAGCACTACTGATCACACACAGAGTCTTCATCCCTCTGGACTCTATCCTGGGACCGTCATGGGTCAGGGGTTACACCCAGCATCTTAAGGTAGACATCACCTTGAGAGCCCTTTAGTGCTTCCGGGGCAACCCCTCAGCCACTCCTCTACCCACAGCCTGTGTGTGGCTCAAACACCTCCTGCCCTCTGGCAGGGACTTTAGGACCTGCCCTTCGCTGTTTTCCCAGCCCCAGCGAGGTCAGGCAGGCCCCAAGGAATCAGGAAGCCCTGGCTAAACTCACATCCAGCAGAGCTGGGCTACACTGAGTTCTAATCCAGACCCTGGCACTGAGTGGTTGTGTGGTCTGAAGCCAACTTCACTGAGCTCCACAGATTGTGGTTGGTTTTGTTTTTCTTCTGGAGCATGGTAGCAATGATAATATCTACTAAAGAAAGTTTCTAAGGTTGACATGAGATGATATGTGTAATGAATTCAGCACAGTGCCTCAAACAGATCATTATTCAAATTATTAATGTAATAAGGCAGCCCTTTCTAGCACCCACACCTCTAGACACAAAGAACCATGGGAGACTGAAAAGGACTTTCAAGCTGTTAATGATTACTTATCTATTAATCTATTTGACAACAGAGCTACTGCTAATTACTTCATTCATGCAAATGCTGTAGAAGAATTCTACCTCTTTTTCTTTTGGAAAGGTCATTTAAAAAGATACTTTTCATGCCTGAATATACAGAAATTCCTACTGAATATCAGTCAAATCATAAGATACTCCCCCGATTTCCTTCATTTTCTTATTTAAATGAACATGGCAATTTATTAATATTGAGCCAATGAATTTGCATTTTTCTAAAATTGACATTATCTCTCATTATAAAACAAAAGAAAGAATATTTTATACATCAAGTAACACAAAGGATAATAAAAACTACAGTGGAAACCAGAGGACAAAGTATTGGACTTGAAAAATTAGTGGTTTTTCAATTTGAGGTAGATAATTTGCTTCTCAGATGTTTCTTTAGTTCAAATAGGGCAAGAATGCTAGCCACTTCGGCAACGTCCAACAGCCATTTCTGATGACACTTTTGGAGCTATCTCCGCATGGTATACCACTCCCTCAATTCAACCACCCATGGCAAACTTGTTCTCTGGTCTCCTCTGCTTATTATACGAAATCCCTAACAAGTTGATGCTGCATGGTTTCTCTGATACTTTTTCAGCAATCACTTCTGATCTATAAATTACAATAATAAGTTATCCATTATTTCACTACAATATTATGAGAAACCATTACCTAAATGCTGTTTGAGCTCTTCATGGAAAGATGCTATATATAAAGAAAAATTATTAGCTTTGTATTTCAAACCTGTGTCATATGACATACCAACAATACAGAAGCAGGCACTTTCCTCTGACATAAATGGATGATTTATCATCTCTCCCCTACAGCTGCCCAATTCAGTCCCTTTCAATTTTTCTACATAGATTTGGCTTTTCCTATCTGAATGATCTTTGTCAATGGGTAATTTAGATTTCTCAGCAGATGTCACCTAAGCCTAGCATGAATATTTTTTGGAGCAAGTTGAATTTGTGGTATAGTATGTAGAAGTAAATGTTTCCATTATAATCTAAAATGATAAAGAAATGACTACGACATTTTTTAATTAACCATAACACATAGTTCCCAACATTTAGCCATACATTGATTCATTGGGCATTTTTTAAAGTAGAACCCTTTTACTCACACATATCAGTTGAAAAATATATTATTTCTCTCTTCTTTACTGGAAGTTCCCGTATTTTACAGCATGCCTTCTGCATAAAAGCACAGCACAGTAGCCCATGGGCTCACCCCTCAGCCTTAGTCCATGCATATCAAGTCAAGTGTGGAGCTGTGAGCTAGATGCTTGGCCAACCATTCCTGTCAGCTGTCCTTTACCTAGAGACTCAAACCCAGCCTCCAGCTTGGCATGGAAGGGCTTTCAGAACAGCATCTCACCTGCCTCCCCAAGATCATCCACCACATCCACCCACCAGGCAATATGAGCATGTCAACGTTTCTCGAACAAGTCCGCTTATTGAGCAAGGTGGTCACTCCAACTGGAATGCCATTGCCCCATCACCTTTCATCCAGGAATTCATCTTCCTCTGTTGAATTGCAGTACAAATATCAATGCGTCTGTGAAGATATTCCTAAATTTCAGATTATGGAGTCATTCAGTTCCTCCTCTATTTCTCATAGCACTTTCTCAAATTTCTGTTTCAACATTTATTACATTATACAGAGAAATATTTACTTACAAATCTGTTGCCTCATCTGAAAGGTAAGCATATTTATAGGAAGAAAAATGTCTTATTTATCTATGTATTCTTTTGGAAATATGTTTGGCACAAGAAAATAATATATAATTGATTGACTGGGTGGCTGAAAAGTAGGACAGATGGATGGTAATAATTATTCTTTTGATTGGCAAGAAGGGAGAACTTTAAATAACAGATTTAAAACACACAGAAATTGTACGAAAGAGAAAAGGGACCTATTTATTCCCTGATGAGCTAAGCACACGTGCATACTTTATAATAAAGTTAGATATACATATGCTGAGGGCATACATATAAAGTCTTGAGCAAGGAATGGGAATCTCAAAGACTAAAAGTATATTGTTTCTAAATTCATGGACTGCATGGTCTATTGAAGGTACACAGAAAGTATTAAAGTGGGGCTGGTTTTCATTTTGCCCTGTTGTCCGTGGCATATATGTTAAAAAAAATTGTTCGCCAAAATAGCATGCATAGAAACTTTAAAACTTTCATTCATGCTAATCAGTCTTTCCGACATTCAACATTTCCTACAACTTTATCTTGTACTGGTTATAATCTACCATTAGCCAAAATGACTACTTTGAATTTCAGTTTCTGCCTTTATTACCTCTACAAAATAGACACGCTCATGTGAAAAGAGTACAGGAAAGAAAGGAAAGGGAAGCTATGGGAAGGATCATAATTGTTCACGAACTAAGTAAATATGTAAAGCTAGATCTACATGGATAGGGAATTCATGTTTCATAAGACAACATATAAAAGAATAAGAATAAGAATAATTTCAAGGTTCCTTTTCCCCGTTTCTAGCTAAGTAAAACCTAGCGGCTCTCAAACCTCACAGGAGGGTTCATGAGTAGAGGATATGGACAATTAAATGGGTTTTCAGTGGTTTTTTCCAAAAGATTTCATCTTTAACAAGAAAACAGAGTTGAGTTCTGAGTTCTGAAGCATACGCTTGGAGGAAGCCAGGAGAATGCAGGGCAGCGTGGGGTGTCTCTGCAGCTCAGCACACACAAGGCAGCAGCGCAACAGAGCATGGGGCATGCTGCATTGGCTGTCTGACTTTTTTTTTAATCACCTACTTCCACATCCCCCCTCACCCCAAATAAAATGTTGATGCAGCTTCTAACCTTAAATATCATTAAAATAATAAAATTTTAAGTTAATAAGTCATTCATTTAGGAGGAGAGACATTCCAAGTACCTCATATAATTTTACTATTCAACTGGGTATTAATTTTAGTTCTGGATTTCCTGAAAGACAAAGCAAAAAGAGAAATACATTGTAATGTATTCCTCTGTCTGATTAAAAGACGTAAGAATTTTTCTAGATAAACAAATTATAATGCCAGAAATAAAAGGCACTCCAAAGAGATTAAGAAACTTATTACATGAATCCTATAATGAGAGGCAATAGACTCATAATACATTAAACCTTTCACTGCAGTTTTGTAAAAGATCCAAAGTATCCTATAAAAAGGTATTTCTTAAATTGATTCTGTATAAAAGCCCATCACAGCCACTGAAGTTCTCCACTTCTCAGTTCAGGGACAATAGTTAAAAACAGAATGGCACAGGCCCTGAGCAATCCACAAAGAAACCAGCTTTGGCACTGGCACAGAGTCCTAGCAGAGCCTTGCTGTGCCAGGGTTATTCCCCTCAGTTCCTGGGTTGTGGGAAAGTCCTTGGGTCCAGTGGGAAGGTTTTGGATTGGAGGAGGTAGCTCAGGGGTTTCAGTGCAGTGATTATTTATCACCTGGTAGAGAAGTATTTTCATATTCTAACAATCAGCATGACCTTACCTGTACATTCAGCTCCATGTGCAAGTCTAGAGTACGATGTGAAGCACTACCTGTGACCAGAAAAGAAAATAAATAATAAACTCAAGAATATGCCCGGTCTTCCACCTCAATAATTTGGAAGCAATGGCTGGCTGTGATTTTCATTTTCTTGCTCCCAAGTAAATCAAGTGCAGCTACCACACACGTTGAAAAGCCCTATCCAAGACTGCTCTTGTAAAGCTTTAAATAAAATAACACTTTGCAGTTGCTAAAGGCTCTCTGACTATCTTTTCAGTTTAAGTTAGAGAGAGGTTCAAGATCCTGATCTTCAGGTGACAGGCAACAGGTAGAGTTGTCTCATGTTTACAATATACGTCTTTTCCATTCTCCTTAATTGGGTAAAATGAACCAAGCTGATGAATAGTTAGGCAAATTATATGTTACACAAGTAACTCAGGAAACTTGAAAAAAGCACTCTTCCAGAGAATCGCCTTTTCTATTTAAATCTATGTAAAGTTGAGCTACATTGAATGTAAGTGACTTGGGTTTTTCATTTACAAAACAATTAGACACCATTATTTGATTTAATCTGACACTTTACATTAGTATCAGGCATGGACATTGGATGTCATTGACAGCAGTTTAAAAAAATACATCCAAAAGAAGACGTCAAAGCATATTCCTTAATAAGTAACCTAGTTCTACCTTAGAGAGCTCAGCACATGAAAATAAACTCAACCCCCACAACTAGCAAATTTGCTCAGTTACTAAACCCAAATTTCCTCATTCTCAACATATTCTGGCCATTCTATATGAGAATCAAATTTGAGATGAGAGTAACCCACCAGAAACATTCACACCTAATATTTAATGGGATTGGGATAGCAATGAAAAGCATGCAAGCATGGATTAGTAATCATAACCATCCCACAGAGCAGAGAGAAGTTTAAAGAAACTGGGTCATTGAGCTGGCTCTCAAGAGACTTTATAAAGTGTTACTTCCTAGGTTGTTTTAACATGACCCGGGGGTTGATCCTTCAAGTGATAACAGGCACACTATGGGTTAACCTATCTCTTAAACAGGGATGACAGAACCCAGGTTCTTAAAAATGATGTTCACAGCCAGACTGGTAATCCTTTAAGCTACAGTGAGAAATGAAACACCACGTAAACTGGGACCCTGGGATTGGAAAGAACAGTCATCAAGCACTCGCACTCCTAGAGTCAGGTTTCACTCATCACCCTTTGACCTTGGCAAAGCGCTCTACCTTTCTGAAAGCCTGGGTTTCATTGTTAAGAGAGGGATGATGAGAGTTGCTATGTCACAAAATTATTGTGAAGAATTTATGAGATAATGCATGTAAGATGCCTAACAAAGGGCCTGTTGAAAGCAGCAGGTGATACCATAGCACAGGGAAGAGAGAGACCTAACTATTGAGATAAGGGAATGTAAAAAGAGATCTGTTATTGTTTATTTTTCTGATAGCATCTTGGACACCCAGAATTTTCTTTGATTTTAAAAACAGGTGATGTTAATATAAATTATTACCTGTTCCTTCAAACAAAAATTTTAAAAGTCTGTGAAATCTTTCCCTTCCCTGTCTAGAAATAGTTAGGTTTAATTAATTCTATTATAACTTATTAGCAATCTAATACAGTAGACTCTTAAAAAGCCTAAATCAAAATTACTTTAGAGACCTCTTGGGTGTCCAACTCTGTGCCTGGGGTGGAGGGAATATGAAGATGAAAGGTCTGTAAAAACGTGTGTGCACAGCTCATACTTGCATTGGTTGCCTCTCAGTGCCCCCATCTCAAGCACTTGATCCATCATTATGAGTATTTAACGAACCCACACAGAATGGAAGTGAGTCTCAGCTTTCCCAGACTAAGGAGGGAAGGAGATGACCCAAGAAATTAAAAAAAGGCAGCTCCCAGCAATCCCCTCTTCTCGGTGATCAGCTCCTTGTTCTCAGAGGTTGACCCAGAGACTCTGGCGGCCATCATATCTGGACAGGTGGCTGGGAACTGAATGTCTGTCTGGATTTTATAGAAAAAACAATAGCCCCTTGTCTTTCTTATTCAGTAGCCACTATTGTTCTTATCTTACGAATAGTGTAATTACTACCATTGTTGTATGAAAGTATGTTCATTGCAGAAAATTTAGAAAATACAGAAAAGAATAAAAAAGGGATAGAAGTTACCTATATTGCTACCATCTAGAGATGATCCCTATGGAGATTTTCGTGGAATTACTTCCAAAAATATATGTACGGGTGATGATTTGAATAGTGGAAGGATTTAAAAGAGGGCATATGGGAAAGGAGAAAGTTAAGACAGAGTGAGATGGAGACAAATTTAGAGATATATAGTGTTGTATGTGCACGTTTGTTTCTTTTTAAGTATAAAAGAAATTATCATTGGTATGTTTTTATGGTTTCTCAGTTAAAGAGATGGGCCCAGTCATGGTACTAATATAAATAAAGGATCAATATTTGAGAATATGAGTTAAGATGAGATAATCATCTTTAGACAATTTTTTTTCATTGTGAAAATAAAGCCAACATGAATTTTGGAAACTTGGGACTGAAATGTCAGTGAGCAATTAGGATGAAGGGACAAGACACTGGGAGCATCAAGGTCCTCATGGTAGCAGGTACAAGGATGAGCAGGCCACTGAGAAGCTGAGTGCCCATAAGGAGGGTGCTTCTGGGGCAACAAATGAAGGGGCAGGTAGAGGACACCACAATGGAGCAAGTACAGAAACAAAAGCAGGAGAGGGTCGTTTTATGGAAGGCAGAAAAGAAGTTGTTTGTGTGTGGTCTACCAGGACGGGGTTTAGAAGGAGGAGTTCAAGGGCAAGGGTTGGTGCTAAGATGGTTGGTTATTCACCAGCTTTTGCAGAAAATATTTGTAACGTGCTCGGGACAGAACTAGAGTCTCAGAGGTTAATGTAAACGATGGGTGGTTAGAAGAAAACAATGAACACATATCATAGGTTCATTAGATCCAAGAGTGCTTTCATGAAAAATAAACTCAGGGCAAGAGACCACTGGATTTGGAGTCAGACTGCCCAGGATAGAGACCTGCCCGTGCCACTGACAAGGTGCGTGCCCCTAGACCCATCACCTAGTCTATCTGTGCTTCAGGTCTCATCTGAGAGTCAGGAAAATAATAGAGCCACTGCCCGGGACAGGTGTGAGGATTAAATGAGCATATCACAGCACTTAATACACTGCTGGCCCGTAGGAAGTGCTACCAAAGTGTTTGGTATTTTTATCATCATTATTCTCATTGCTGGTATCATTAAATGATTAACAGCAACGTTTCATTAGAGAGCAAGAGCACTCTAATTTAATTCAACAAATATATGTTGAGCACTTTATGTATGCAATTACTGTAAACATTTGTGGAAAGATGATTAAGACTAGTCTTTGGCCTCAATTCATTTTCTAAACATTCAGTCAATTCATCAACACACTTTTTCTGAGGTGTCTACATAGACCAGGCCTTCTACCTGAAGGAGTGTGGAGATGACAGCACAGTTTATTAGTGCTGTGATAGATACACACAGGCGCTAGGGGACCCCAGGAGAGGGGGCTGCTAGCCAGAAAGAAGTCTGTGACTGCTTCTGAAGGACTTGGGGGAAGCCAGCACATGAGCATGCCTGTAGGGTGACCATGCTGAGCAGAGGTTAAATATTGTAAGTATCACTCCTGGAGAAGTACAATCTCAAGGCTAACTGAGTGCGTGTATGTGTTTGTGTCTGGAGAAGGGGACACATCTGAGAAGGTTTTTCAGAAGAAGTAGCAATTATATGGACCTCAAATGATACATCATCAAGCAAAAATGTAAAAGAAAAGAGCATTCTAGAAAAAAAGAACAAGATGCACCAAAGGACAGAGTCAGGGTAGAGAGGAATGTCTGGAATATGTATTCTGGCGTAGCTAGTGCATGAATTAGTTCGCAGAAAAGGGTATTATGAGAATAAGACTGGAGCTTTGTGAGGGGCTGTGGAGCCCATTTGTGGGCTAACGAGTCTGGTTTTTGCAATGTGTAAGTCTTGAAGATTTCTAAGCAGGAACGTGCATTATTAGGACCACTTTAGGAAGATAATTCTAAGGTCATTATGAAGGAGTTAGTGTAGGTAGAGCGACCTATTAGGCTATACCTACAATCCACTGAAAAGCAATGAAGGGATAAATTAGGGCAGTTGCTTAGGGAGGCCGAGAAGGGTTGACCAGCAACGTCATGGTGACTGTTTAGTGACTTGGTCTACTTAGAATTATTACACGCAGCTATTCAGAGTCGTCTTTGTGCACAAAATGAGTGCTACATGTATCCTATTTAAACTTACAGGAACATATGAATCATTGCCTTAGAGAATATTACTCTCTTTTTAATGTGCTTTTAAAGTAAAACACAAATTTTTTAAAGTTTACTAACTTTTTTAGCACATGTCTATGAGTCATCTTAAAGTCTAACACACTCCTAGCAATTTATAAGAAAGTTTCTATGGAAACACATTTTCCAGTCGTCTGTAATCATCTGCAGTCTGCTTTGTATTGTGCACAGAAATATTTAAGTGTGTTGATGATATTCATTTTCACTTGCAATCTGGTTTAACTGGCAACTGGCAAAACCAGTTAAAATTAAGAAGATGGATATTTTGAGCCAAACTACAAACAATCTTGCTGGAAACAGAACGTGATAACTAAACTGCTATCGTTCATCCCTTTCCCTCGGTCTCCAGGATTTGTATAATGGAGAATTAAAGAGGCTCCATCTTCCCTAAATAGAACAAAACAAAGCAGACCAGTCAATTGGTTCTCCTTGAGAATCTACAATGGCCCCTAGACATCTCACAAATGTAAAAAGAACATTAATGATGAAACAATATTATTCTCAACTATCACAAGACATCATATGTTAAGCAAGAACTTCTCTCTTCCAAAAACTCTATAGAATCTAAAAGAACATGCTAATTAAGGTGCACATTTAACCCATCATGCAAAGAACCAGGTCATTCATCTGACCCAACTTTAGTGGTTAATGGAAGGATTCATCATGTCAGTCAAGCAGAGGGTTTCTCTAAAATTAACCATCATTTAGACTTTAGCATCTCTTTTCACTGATAAAAATATCAAAGCCAGCTTAGAGAGAGGATGAGGAGGAGAGAAACATCCCACCACACCTGGTTTGCTTTCTGTACCGATTCTGCTCCATGTCAAGTTGGGGGACTCTAACAGCTATGCTTTCATCGTTCCCTCCTCGGGTCTCCTTGTAGGAAAGTGGCCCAGTGGTGGCTATGAGCCTATTTTTATTTTTTTTTAAAGATTTATTTTATTTATTTCTCCCCAACCCTTCATTGTTTGTACTTGCTGCTTGCTGTGTCTGTTCATCTTCCTTGTTTCTTTAGGAGGCACAGGGAACCAAACCTGGGAACTCTAATACAGGAGGAGGTGCCCAACCTCCTGAGCCACCTCCATTCCCTAAAGAAAAATAAGTATAATTGAGTCTCAAAAAATAAAGGGAGGCATAAAAGTCCTGAAGACACAAGGCTTATTCTTTAATGCATTTTTGTTGCAGTTGTTGTTCTTTCCCTCCATACTTTAAAATTTTTCACACACACAGACAAGGTCCATCACTGTCGATATCAGCACCTATCTGATTGATTGCATCAGCATACCCCAAAGCAGAAGCAAAACTGTGTCCCAAGAGTGTAATAAGTGCTGGAAAGCCTCCAGAGAGAAAAGAGCATTTGAGAAGTGAATGAGTCTTTGAGGTAGAACAACCCAGAAGATTTTCAGCTTCTCACTCTGCCACATAGTTCAAGAGCAGCCATCTCTCCTCAGCAAGAGACCACAGGGAAAGACCACAACACTCCTGGGAGAGGTACTGCTTCTCTCATTCACTCTGAGGAATCAGGGCACAGGAATCTGCAATCAAAACAAATGTGAAAGAAACGGATGTGGCTCAAATGATTGGGCTCCCGTCTACCATATAGGGGGTCCAGGGTTTGATTCCCGGGGCCTCCTGTTGAAAGGCAAGCTGGCCCATGCGGCGAGCTGCAGAGTGCTGGCCCACACAGGAGTGCTGGCCCACGTGGAGAGCTGGCGCAGCACGATGACTCAACAAAAAGAGACACAGAGGAGAGACAGTAAGAGATGCAACAGACCAGGGAGCTGAGGTGGCGTAAAAGATTGAGCACCTCTCTCCCACTCCGGAAGGTCCCAGGATCAGTTCCCAGTGCCGCATAAAGAGAAGACAAGCAGACACAGAAAAGCACGCAGAGAGCAGACAGCGAGCGTAAAACAACGAGGAGGGGGAGAATTAAATAAATAAATAAATCTTTAAAAAACAAAAACAAATGTGAAAAGTTGATGACTTTGTGTCGATGAGGCAGAAGGTCTAGAACAACTTACCTCCTAGCAGCTTTTACCATATCTGGTTCGGTAGAAGCACTTTTACCTACTTTTTCTCATATTTTTATCCCTATAATGTTTAGCCCAGTAAAGTCTCAATATGTAATTAATTAGAAATAATTCATTGCAATGAATCAACAAATTGGTTAAAAAGTATGCTAAGTAAAAGAGCAAGCCCCTTTCCGATCCGAACTTCACCAAACTCTCAGAATGTCTTTCCAACCACTCCCTAAATGACTTCCCGCCAGTAAGTCAGCTCCGGACTTCACCCCGTCACTCCTCCTGCTTAGAAGGTCCGTGCTCCCCTCCGTTCCTTCCACTCTCAGGTTCACTCAGCATTCATTTGAAATCCCCTTTCCTCCAGGAATCCTTTAATCACCCGAGGCTACAGCTTTCTCTGTGTCCTGCTGGAGTTATTCACATATATTCTCTTTTGTCAGTGACCTATTAATTTCCCAGCAATCTTACTTTATTTAATGAATAATTCATGTATAGCTTATTGTGGTACAAACCCTAAAATGAAGGCCTAGCATCAAGTGTGCTGTGCTGACATCTGGGAAAACCGAGAGGGCCTCAGACAACCTCCCAACAAGTTCTCCTCCCACTTTGCTCCCACGGAGAAGGTCCCCTAGCCAACAATCCCACCACGAGGGACCAGGCCCAGTGCCTATTCATCCCTGATTCCAGCTCCCTGCCAGCCCACAGAAATACTCAAACAACCCAATCACCTCCTTCTGCAGGAGCCAGGGTGGCCCATCCTCTTTCACTACAGGTCTGCCTCCCACTGTCTCTGCTTGCTGGCCCTGTTCCAGGGCTCAAGTCCCATGTGGCCCTGTGTACCATGTGCTGTCCTCCTGCCCCGGGCTGTGGGTCCATGTGGCTAAGAAACTGCTGTCGATCTCACCAGTCCCCATAGCCCCAGGGAAGCCCTCCTTCACCAGCAGGGTGAAGAGGAAGCAATTCATCTTGCAGCTCCTCAGCTAAATCCTGCATTCCTGAAGGTCAGAACTTATGACCCACTTTTTTCCTATGCATGCACAAAGGGGAAATTCATTAAATATTTGCTGCACAAATCAATTAATGAGTTAAGTATATTTAAAGAAAAACAAATAAACCAGTAGTCACTCAACACATATTTATTAAGCCTCTACCTTGTACAAAATGTAGTCCTATACACTATGGAGAAATATAGGTATGTATAAGCCAGGGACGTGATCCTAGAGTAGCTTTATTTTATAATTAGGAATTAAGACCTAGACTGGTAGAAGAGAGCCAAAGATGCATAGATAAGTATAAAATGAGTAAAGCAAAAATTATGGGCTACCAGTGTCTGGGATATGTTAGGCTCCTAAGTGTTGAATGAAATGTCAAATGAAATCAGATCTGGACTTAGGTAAGGAGAGAACTTATCGGAAGAGACTACTGCAATAGGGGGAGAGGGCCTTCTGGAAGGGGGATTACCGCGTTAGGGTGAGGAGGACTATCCCAAGAGGGAAAGGGTGGGCATCTCAATAGGAAGAACATCCCTACAAGTGTGCAAGTGTCTCTAAAGCCTGGCAGAAAAGGGCTTTCTTTTTTTATATAGGGAGGAGGAAACAAGGTTAGAAAGAACTGGATGTGGGGAGAATGGGACATGTCTTGACCTGATCCGGGAAAGTCTTTCCCTGAGGTCACCTGATTCTTGGAGGGCAGGGTTGTTAGCGAGGAGCGGCTCTATGTTCCAATGTTCAGAGTGGGCCAGCATTCAAGGGTCTGGGTGCAGGAGAGAAGCCAGACAAGACAAAGCCTGGCACCATGGCAGGTCTATGTCTGACCTTGTCGTAGGTGACCAGTGAGATCGTCCACACGTCTTATCTCAGCCATTGTGGAAGACGGTGCTTTGCAGGAAGAGGTCTGCAGAACACAGAAGAGCGAGGGGATTTCTGGGCTCTTCCTGGATTTCTGGAGCACAGAGGAGGAGGCCGTGCATAGCCGCTTTGAGTACAAAAGGAGCTTGGCGAGGAGATGGCGCCCAGGGAGGCGGTGACATCACAAGCATATTCACTCCACCCCACACTCGGGGTGCCAGAGGTAATACAAGGATCTGGAGTTACATCCTATTAAAGTCTCAGGTGATCTTATAAACACTCATACCAAAAAAGTCATAATGATTATGCCTATATATGAATAAAATGTATATATTTTCTCACGTTAGATGCTTGAAAGGCAACTAAAGTAAATATTTTCATAGCACTTCTTTAGAAAAACAAGCCCATCCTTAGTGTAAAATAAAGATTAGGAACTACCTCAAGCAAGACAAATACAACGTCTGCCTTCATAGAGCATACGTTTATATTCCTGTTCATAACATTTGTGATTTTGAGAAAGGCACTTAGACCACTTGACCTCAGTCTCATAATATTACAGAATTGTGGTTTTTTTTCACCTGTAAAGTAAGAAGAGCGTTAGAGGAGACAATGACTAAGATTCCTTTAGACTCACACTATTCAAAATAAATACTAGAGGTCCCCCTGACTAGAATAAAAAGCCTTGCAGCTGTTCAACGGGGTAATTACTTTTATATAATGCATTCAGTCTAGAGAACTCAAGGGTCTTAGTTTTTACTCTAATTGCTAGAAAATCTCCATAAGATAAATATTATTACCACCACTCTTCAAGAAATGGAAGACTTAGAGAAATGACATTCCTAATTTATGGAAGGTCAAAGAAAAGGGAAGCAGACAGGGCCGAGACTAAGCCCAGCATCGGTGGAGGATTTCATTTGCTATAATCTATGTCTTCTTCTTGACTGTAAAGATGACTTTTCTGGGTTTAGAGAAAAAATGGATGGAAAGACCAGGGAAAGATAGAGTCGCTATCCACCAGGTCTGTGCTGATTCCTAAGTGGTGACCCCATGGGGTAAAGCTTTCTTAAATCTCCAGAAAAGCAGATTCAATACTACCACCTTCCTCAAAAGGCCCTGGATTTCCCTGCTTCTCTGGACCCAACACACACCCTATCAGTTGACCCAGAAGGTCTTACCTTCCCCTTAGCTTGACTAATCTCTAAACAGAGTTGCCGCTGACTCTAGGCCCCTGCCCTCCCTCTCACCTCAGCCCCTACACTTTCCTGGTGCCTAAGAGGGTCTTAACTAAGTAGTTCCTTGTCTCCCTCTTGTCCCTAGCCCCCTAAAAGCTCCAGGTGGCCTAACTACAGCAAAAGAAAATATTCCAAATGAAATGGTCTTAACTGCAAACTCACTAACTCACTCACCCATCCCAGGGATCAGCCCCCCAACGTCCTCCAGCAGCTTCCATCAGCCCATCCAGCCCTTCAACACTCTGCTGCTCCTTCTCTCCACAACGTCGAGTTCTAAGCTCTCCCCGGTTGCAGCAGGCCTTGAACCATCACCCTTGATTGTTTAACATCATCCAGTACAATTTTTTCCTTGACCCAAGGTTAAGTCTCTAAGGGCCAAGGATGCAGAATTCCAGGCCTAGAAAGTAGCTTATGCATCAGTCATCAATCTCCCCATTTTACAGAGACCAGAGCAGCATGAGAGGTAGCAAATTCAATGTTTTTCCTGCCAACCAGAAGGAATTCTGAAATACAGCCTTGCCAACTTTATTACCTGTGAAATCTGGAGTGTGGTGAGTGACCTCCTTGCCTCTCCTTATCTGCAAAGGGGAGATAACAATGTGCTATTCTCATGAATATTACAAGCATTGGATGAGACAATTGTTTAAAGGAACTATCCTTGTAGGGACACTTAGGAAGGGTCCAGTTCCTGCTGACCTGGAGGGTGCTGGGAACAGAGATTTTAGTCAAGCTCCAGGCTGCACTGGGGCGAGGCGGGCTTGAGCCCAGTGCTCAGGGCTTTGAGTGCTTCCTGTAAAAGTCTCTATAGAGGGACTACAGTTAGCATTTTGCTGCTAATCCTAAAAGAGTTTTAGGGTTTCTCTTAAGTGTCAGGTTTATTAAAGTGAGCAAGGACTGAGGGTCTGGAGCAAATTACTCTAGGGAATAAATTAGGTGCTGTGGAGGATGAAACTCACTGTTATGCAAGCACAGGAGATGAAAAATGCAGTCGTGTGAGTTTTATTTCACCGTGTTGTGAGGAAGGAAACAGACTGGTGGGTTTTAGGAGGCTCACAGAGAGGAGGCCCCCACCACACCTCAGCACTCATTTCCATTGAAGGCCCGTGGAAAACCGCAGACAGCTGGTTAGTTGTGGAGGCTTCTGACCTTGTAACCCTTTAACGTCATAAAAGAAAATGTGTGAAAGAGAGGCAAGCATTTCCATTGGACTGATCATAAGATTTTATAAGGAAAACCTGGGCTTCACCACACTTCAAAATGGCATGCAACATCTTAGCCTACCAAAGGCATCCGTGGGCTCTCATTCGCATGTCCCCTCTGACTCCCCCAAACCCTCCTCACTCATCCCCAGGGACAGGCTCCGCGTGCGGGCACACATATGTGCATGTGCACACACATACACACAACTCCAAGTCATGCCTGCCTTACCCACCTCCTTCCTTGTAAAGTCCTCAGGCTGGAAAAGCTTCTATTTTCTTCATCTGTGAGCCCCAATGCCTCACCCACCTCGTCTGCTTTCTCGGTGGGATGCCTGCTGCCCTAACCTTTGTGTTCAGATCCTAATTGATGGTTCACAGTAGATTAACGTGTCACCTCTTCTAAGGATACCTGCCTCTGCACAAGGGACCTTTGGGAACATAACATCCGAGAGAAAGGAAGAAAATTGTTCCTCATGAAATGTACACAAGGCTGATGATGTGGGTTGAAGGTGAGGTGGGGTGAGTATAGTCTTACACACACATGTGTACACACATGCACGCCCCTAAATTTCATCTGCTTCACCTGGATGGCAGAGCAAGCTGTTCTTTCAAAACCAGCAGAGGGCACCTAGGTGGCCAAGGGGACTGACTGCAAATGGCGCCTTACACAGCCCTGCATGGAGGTGGGGAAGAGGGCCATGCTGAAACGTTTGGAAGGTGTCTTAGTTTGCCAGGGCGGCTCTGACAAATACCACAGATAAGCTGGCTTAAACAACGGGAATTTATTGGCTCACAATTTGGAGGCTAGAAGTTCAAAATCAAGATATCAGCAAGCTGTGCCTTCTCTGAAGTCTGTAGGGCTCAGGTGGTGGCTGGCTGGCGCTCAAGCTCTGCCTCCATCACATGGAGATCTGCTCTCTCTCCTCCTGTGGCTTGTAGTTCCTTGTCCAAATTTCCTTTGACAATGAGGACTCGAGTCATACAGATTAAGGCCCACCCTGATTCAATCTGGCCTCATCTCAACAGGATCTTGGAAGGTCCCAGTCACAAAAGAGCCACACCCAAAGGCCTGGGGCTCGGACTTGGACATATCCTTGTGGGGAAACGATTCAATCCACCACAGAAGGTTCTCAGACTTTTTGTCTTGTGTATATTTTCTCCACTTGTCATCACCACTCCCACTATCTTTTCACACAAACTCATTAAAAAACACAGAACAAACAAACATTCTCATGAGTAAATACAAAGGAAATACCAGAAAGTGCCAACATAGACTTGTAGCATGTAAAATTTCTCAAATCACATTACAACCATTCAGATTCATAGCACATGGAGAACATACATATTGCCTGTTTTAATTTGCTAAAGGCTGCCAATACAATATACTAGAAATGGGTTGGCTTTTACAATAGGGATTTACTACAAGGTTAAGAGCTTACACTTCTGAGGCCGTGAAAATGTTCTAATCAAGGCATCAGGCGAAGGCAAAGCTCTCTTCCTGAAGGTCGGCTGCCTGCCATCCTGCACTCCTGCCACGTGATGGGGCACAATGGCGGCTCTGCCGGCCCCTGCCCACTCCTCCAGGCACGTTGCTTTCAGCTTCTTACTCTCATGGTGTTCTCTCTTTTTTGTGGGTTCCTCTCTGACCCTGCAACTTTTTATTCCTCCATTTCTACAGGACTCCAGTAAGAGGATTAAGACCCACTGTGGGTCCTGCAGTCTAACCAAAGTAAGTTAACCAAAAGGTCCCATCTACAATAGGTTTGCATGCACAGGAATGGATTAGCTTTAAGAACAGGATTTTCTGGGATCACATTGTCCCGCTCAGCAATCCTCTGCTGAAGAATCTAGGGTGGCAAAATCCAGCACTCCCTTCCTCTTCCAGGGGAGGATAAAGAAGACCTCGTTGTGGGTGCTGGCAGGGAGCACCCCTTTGGAAATTCATACTTCAGGACACTGACATTTTTATTTTCTCCCATCTTTATCTGCTTCTCATAAATACTATGAATCTCTTCTTCAGATTTTGTCAACAGCCTTTTGTGAATATATCAATAGAACTCCACATTTTGGAGAATAACAAATGTCAATATGTTTTAGAAAGTCTAAAGATTCCCAAAGAGATATGTTAGAAAACAGCAGTCTCTTTTTATCATGATGAAGTGGTCCTCCAACAGCCAAGGTCAAGGTCATTATCTCTTCCCTACACATCTGCCCTGCACATAATGTGTTCACAACTGAGGTTGACTGTTCCTAGCCATCTTGTCCCTGCTGATGGAACAGGGGCTTCAGAATAGCCTGAAAGCTGACGGAACTTAGGCTTCTCCCAGGATTAAGGAGAAGGGAGAAAGCATAAGCCTAATCGCTCTATCATGCAGTATAACTAGCTTAGAGGTCTAAACGCCTGACCCTGAGAAGTGCTGGTCTTTCATCATCCGGAGCCACCTATGGGGCAAGATGAGGGGTAGACCGAAATCATGAAGTTTAAAGCAATAGTCAAATACAGGAAAATGATGTATGGGTCTTTTTCAGGATTAAGAGACACACTTGTTAAAGCGATAATGATGATCATCTCATTTTTCAGCTCTTAGGAAGAGCTAGGCTTTGTGCTACATCATCAGCAAGGTTTTCACTTTAAATTGCAGCTCTCACTCACGGGGATGTAAGCCAGCTGCTAAGGCAGTAGTGGCAGAGGGAAGTGTGGCTCCCTGGTCCATCCTGGCTCACTGCAGAGTCGTGCTCATAGGGCCCCTCACTCTGCTTTCCAGAATCCACAAGAGTAAGGAGGAGTTAACAGTTCCAGGGTGTCCTGCTAGAGTGGAAAGACCAGAGGATCGTGTGTCAGAGCGAAGTGCTGCTGAAGGCCAACTCTGGGATATGCTCAATGTATAATCTTAGTCAAGTTTTGTCATGCCTCCAGGTGTCAGTTTTCCAGACCATAAAATGGAAAAATAAATGAAAACTTGCCATGAGAGTTCCCAGTAGAAGGCTCCCAGTAACTATTAACTAGTGGTAGATGCCTTTTTTCCTTCCTGAAGTATGGATGAAACAACAGCTTGTTTTCTTAACCAGAGGCAGAGGAGAATTAAGTGGAACTGCTGATATCTCAGGGGGTGGGAGGCCCGTGCACATAGTATGCCCAAATATGAAACCAAAAGCCCATGGCTGGGAAATAAAGTACAAAAGTATCATTCTGGAAAGAGAAATTAGTGATCAGAGAAAGAGGCTGCAGTTAGAGGAGGTTGGGGAGAGGCAAGATTTGTGAATAAATATCTACAAAACAGTGGAGAAAGGAAACACATGAAAGAACTCCAAGCCAGTGTGATGAAGTACTGTCCAATCCTTTAATTCAGAACATTACTCATCAAAGATAAGTGAAATTGTGCCCATAATTATACTACATTGTTGTGCTCTCTTCTCAATAGAAGTAATACCAGAAATACTGTTACTCTCTGAGAAAAATGAACAGGCTAAGCTTAAGTCAAGCCACATGTTCTATTCCAGTGGTAATATTAGTATTTGCCTGGTAAATCTACTTTAACATCCACAGATAAATGCTCCCATTGGTCGTCAGGAACAAACGAGGTTGGGTTTCCTTTAAAGCAGTGTGCAACAAGGAATCGTTTGAAAAATAATTTTTTAAATAGCAATGAGCAGTTGCTAATGGCCTATGACGAGCTATTTTTCCAGCCTTCCATTTTCAATCCATATTTCTGGATAGCTTTGTGAGATTTTGCATTAGTTTCACAGATTTCCCCAAATGATTATGCCGCAGTAATGGAATAAGGAGCATCTGCAGCAGACTGATTGTATCACACAGTGTTGACTGAGAATGAAGGACTGTCACATGCAGGCTGAGCTGAGAAATAAGCTTGCAGATTACTATTATTAAACAACCAACTGGTAAAAGATCCACACAACATATTAAAGGGAAATACAGAATAAGTTAGTTTTGTTGCTTAAGCCAAATATTTTGGAATTCATCCACACTAAACTCTCACTTTTTCTCACTATGGTGCTTGATTTTGTGATAAGTTTGCATACATTATTCTTCCCTGAGGTACATTTAGTTTAATTAAATTTTACTCTTAAGAAGTATTAAAGCCAGCTTCTCCTAATCCTTAGGAATCCTGGTGTGGAAACACACTGCCTCCGGAATACTTCCCTGAAGGAGCTTGTAGACTCCTAGGCAGAGGTAGAGATAGACAGCCATGCAGAGAGGACCGGTCAATTGTCAGCCCTGGTCAACTGTCACCCTGAGATCACGTCTTAGAGGCAGCATCACAAGGGGAAAGAGTGAGACGCTGGGACACCTGCATTCTCCTTTGGCGTCATCAGTCCTTTCATATTCTATTTCATAACATTGAAATTATTTCTTTTCCTATTTGTTTTCATTTCCTAGCTGCTAAAACAAATACCATACAGCAGGGTGACTTAACACCAGGAACTTATTGGCTCACGGCTTCAGAGGCTGGAAGGCTGGCTTCCTCCTGGGGTCGGAGTCTTCCGGCTGGCCAGCAGTCTTCGGGGTTCCTGGCTTGTCTGTCACATGGCAATGCACATGGCGGCATCTCTTCCTTTCTCCTCTGGGTTCCAGAGTCTTCTGCTTTTGGCTGATCCCCATGGCTTCTCTTTTCCTCTGGCTGAATTTCATTCTGTTCTGTTTATAAAGGACTCCAGCCCCGGTTTAAAGCCCAACCTGATTCAGTTTGGCCACACCTTAACTGAAGTAACATCTTCAAGAGATCCTGTTTACAAATGGGTTCACACTCACTGGACCTGGGGTTGGGACCTGCACTTGCCTTCTGGAGGGCATAATTCCATCCTCAACATTATTCACATTTGAAACACAGAAATGAAGTGTGTTTTACACGGAGCTTCAGGAAGCTTCTGTTACACGGAGCAGCCCCAGTCCCTGTCTGAGCTCCAGTCTTCTCATCCAGCACTGACTGAGAACCTACTATGTGCCAAGCATTAGGCTAGGATCTGGGCAGACCAAAATGGAATTGACACTCTCGTAGTGAAAACACCCTGTCTTAATTCCTATCTCACACTGCCAGCTGCTCTTGAAGGGAGGATGACTGCAAGCTGTTAGCCATCCTTAAAAGAGATGAAATAAAGGAAACAAGATAGGTTATAATAAGGAAACCATCCTAAGTAAACGCAAAAGTGAAAATATATATTTGAAGTTACTTTGGCAATCTATTTCTCCCCACGTAGTTTTTTCTCTGATGGGAGAACTGGATGCTTATTTGATCTACATTTGCCAATCATCTTTATCCACAGTAATTAACAAAATGGAGCCTCCACTCTGTTCTCAGAAAGTATCACACAGAGATTCTAAAGCTCTAATCAGGATGTTGGAAAACATTCCAGTCACCCTGCATTGGAAACCGAGAAATGCTTTGAGAATCATATTTCATGCTGTGCAGTCGTTAGCAATGCACCCAGCTACAGCAGAGGGCTGTGCCACAGCTAACGGCGGCTGCAGTTATTCCCAACATTCTCCAACCACAGCACGAAGGAGCCAGTGCTTGTGTCAGAAGCAAAGGGACTTTTGTTGTTGTTGTTGTTGATTTTATTCTACATATACGGCAGGAGAGATCTTTTTACACTTCAGAATAACTCACGAGAAAAAAAGCCCATTAGCTGGTTGGGTTATTGATACTATTTTACTTTTGGAGACAAAAACAGGCAGGTTCCTACTCCAGCTCAACAACTTTATATGCAATACCAGGTAAGGTTTCTCAGTTCTCTAGGCCTTAGTTTTCTCACCTATAAAATGTAAGACTAATAAGGAGATATACTTTGCAGTGTCGGGAAGGGCTAGGTTTTGCTTTACCAAACATTCCCAAGTTCATTGACAGCACAATCAAACATTGTTTCTTATTCATGCAAAGTCATCTGTGGGACCAGAGGGCTTCTCAGGGGTTCAAGCTAGCTAATATTTTTGGCGCTAAAATATTGACACAAAGCTTCCTCCTAGATTTCCATAATAGAAAAGAGTAGAGCATTTCACACTGGCAATTGGCGTGCTTTGTACTGGAAGTGGCACACATCACTTCTCTTCCCTGTCTAAAGGCCACTCCCAGCCACAGAGATGCTGGGAACTGTAGCCTTCCATGAGGCCAGGAAAACAAAAAGAAAATCAAATACTGCATAGTTATAGATATGTCTGCCAGAGTTGTTGCTTAGCAAGCCTGGTTTCCATTCTCTAAACCCTCACCGTGTCCTCTCTTTGAACGTGTGTGCCGAGGACTTTCTCCTCACTCCTTTATATCAGTCAAATACGTAGTATGCAAGAGCCACCGCTTTCTACATCCTCAACTGCTCCAGTGTTTTCAGGCCTTCAGCTGTCATCACTCAGGCACCTGAAGCTTGAAGGACTTCAGAGATTTTCTGTCAGTCTCTCTTTACACCTTACAAATGCACCAGTATTTATCATCTCTTTAGAAAGTACATGTCATGGAGAAAACTCTTCCTTTCATCTCAGATATCGCTAGTTTAGGGTATCATGTGGCCTCTACTAAGCATCTGCTGCTTGTCTATTTGTCTGCCTCAGAATATGTACCCAGACAGATGGAGGAGGCTGGGGACCTCTAGGCAACCCAACATGTCTGCCGCGGACCTCCTTCATCTCCACAAAAGATGCCACTATTTTCTGTGGTGACTCGGATATCTGGGTTCTTTCCACCACGTGGCTCCACATCTTTAGACCCTTCTCTTTCAACTGTGCAGAAAGGTCAGAGTGAGAAAAAGAAAAGGATTTTGAAAAAGATCTTAGAAGCCAGCCTGGAATTGGTGTACATCAGTGCCACGCCATTCCTTTGTCCAGAACTAGCCACAGAATCACTACTTACATATGGCAACTTGCTCAGTAACTTCCTAAGGGCCTCCCTCATGTGTCACCCTGTGAGTTTAATTCCCTTCTAAGTGCATAAAACACTACCTAAACCACCAATCTAGGACAGAAAGAATGACATGAGGTCACATTCCTTTTCTTCTTTTCTTCTTTTTTCTTCTTCTCCTTGCTGACCTAATCCAATTCTTCCTTCATCCTTTCTCTCCACCTTAACTCCATGGAGGCCTCACAACCATCAGTGTATTCTCACCTTTGGGATGCCAGCCTGTGAGTTAATTATCAAAACACCAACAGAGCAGCCTTGGTTTAGTTTACCCTATCAACGAGCATTATTTCCTAAGCTTCCAGTTGCAGCAGAGGCCTTCTCCGTGTGCCATGGAAGACCACAGAGTCTCCACATGACACAACAAGGAAAGGAGAAATGGCACCGGGAAATGGGTGCCTTAGAGTGTTTGTCATACCAGCCTCAAGCTTCTAGGCAGTGACAAAATAAATCTAAATTTACAGAGGTGGAATAGAGCGAGGCAGCCACACAGTGGTGTGGAAAAAGAGTGCCACTGTGGGAAGAACCAGCTGTGTCAAGGGGCCCGTTTCCCTGCTGCCAGGAAACACACACACACACACACACACACACACACACACCCAGCTTTACAGAAACTCACAGGAAAAGCCTACTTAAGCAGCAAGGGGATTAGGGGCCTAAACAGAGGTGAACAACGGGTCACTGGCTAAAACATATAGAAAACTTCTGAATTGAAGGGTAACCTGAAAACACTGAAGTTCTGTAGCATTAAATAAACCTAAAGTTCAGGTGTCAATCAGTGCTTCAGTTTGTAGAAGGAGAAATTTCAAAGGCTAACTCTGTTGACAAATTGCTGGCTTTTCCTTCCTCGGGTTAAGCCATGTCACTGGAAACAAGGTTACACGCATTACTACAAACTGCAACGCCCAGCTGGGGCCACGCACATGGGGGAACCCAGGGAAGAATGCCATTTTCATCATTTTTCTTCAGTTTCCTGCACAATTGCTATTTCCTCCAAATTTTTCACATAAAACAATGAACTATTGAAAATTGTGATGCCTCTCTCACCTTGTGTGATAGGGGAAGGACCCCAGGACTGGCACCAGAATGGACAGGGACCTCTTTGAGAAAATGATTTGAGCAACCACATGGATCAAAACTCCAGTGTGGACACGGGGGGATAAGAGCATCGCTGCCGCCACATGCCAGTAAGAGAAAGGCATCATTCCTTAGAAAAAAAGCTTTCTTAATGATCAGTTTCACTCAATAACATTTTAAAATATTGAATTGTGTCTCGTGTGTCCTTTCTCCCTCCCTACAAGCAGGTGGTGGAGGGGACTTCACCTTGCGACCTCGGGGAAGCTGTGTGGCAGGATGGAAAGTCCGGAAAGAACCTGCACTTTTTCTCCTAACTTTTTTGCTCTAAGGCGTCGGAGCCTCCGAAGCATTTATGAAGGAGGTAAAGCCGCAGGGATGGGAGGCTGCTGCAGAGTCAGGGCGGGGAGCGTGAACTCAGCTGCCTGGAGGAGCAAGTGCCAAGAGCTGTGGCCCCAACCTCATGACTCAACTGATGGGGAGACATGGCCACAAGAGAGTGTCTAGGAAGACGGGACTTTGGGAAGCATCATGGAAGATTCTGCTGATGTTCCATGAAAGAAAGGTGCAGATGCTGTGGGGCACCCCCACTCCTGAAGGAGGCACCTGCCCCAGCAGGACCTTATTCCCCAAGGGGCTTTGCTCCCCATGGGTCAGCAGGGACCTTGCTACCCCTGTCACAGCAAAAGCAAATACAGGCTGCTCCACACAACACACCCAGCCAGGCTACTCTCCATCATCCAAATCTGAACCGAGGCTTCCAAGGGAGCTGCGGTGCTGCAGAGGGACAGCACTCAAAGGCGAGGGGGGTGGGCGATTACCTTGCAGACTAGATTCTTCAGAAGGAGCCGAGAGTCTTCAATGAGAGTTTACAGTTTGGGTGCCCAAATGAACTCCCCTTTTCTCTGCTGCAATGGATCCTGGAGTCTGCCTTCCTCTGTAACATACAGTGTGTCAGCATCTCCTTAGAGGATCTCATCAGGGGAAAGGAGAATGCAGACTCGGGGATCCTTTAAATCCAAGGAGGAAAGGACCGCAAATGGCTGCTACCCCACGCTTCCTCCAGCCATGCACAGCCAGAGCTGATTTTACAGCGAAGCCCACTGCCACTCTGGACTGGCATCAGGCAATGAGTCCTTCTGTAGATACCATGTCCATCAATACAAGGATGGAATGTTTGTTTCTGCTATGAAATAAAAACTGCATTAGACTCTATTGTGGCATCAGTAAGGCATGGGTTTGCATAAGAAATACATTTTTGAGTAGACATACAGATATAGAAATATGTGCCTGCTTGAAAACTTCACCACTCTTGCTATGCCCTCACTTGTGGCACTGCCCATGTCCACAAACGATACTGCATTTTTAAGGCTAGAACTTACATCACCACCTGTACTCTGATATCTAAATAATATCAGAAAAGGCTTAAAATGATTCCTAGAGATATACCGAAACTAACATAGGAAATAACTCAAAAAGAGCAAATCAGGAAGGTCCCCTCAATATATAGGGTAGGTACATATATCTTGAAGCATAAAATGTCAGTTAAGAGCCATGGAGGTTAGAACGAAAAGTTCAAATATAAATTTGGTAAGAGTTCCAAAGGTGAAAAGAAAAAAAGTAGAGGAGAAATCATATTCTAAGAGAAAATGAGTGATGAAAGACATAAATTTTCAAATTATGGAATAAATCAAGTCTTGGGCAAGACAGATAAAGTCAAATACATTTCCAGACCCAGTTGGTGAACCAGAGAACACTTAAGACAAAGAGAAAACAACCAGAAAGAGAAGACAAGTTACCCCCTGAATGAATGATAATTAACAGACCTTTTGTTAGCAGCAAGAGAGACTAAAAATAATGGAATATCTTCAAACTGCTTAGGAAACAATAATTACCAATTTAAACCCAGTTAGCTTTCAATCCAAGAGTAATGGTGAAATAAAGAAATGTGCATGCAAATAAAGACTGAGAAAGTTATATTCCTGGAAGGCAGAAATGGATAAGAAAGAAAGCATGATTCTGAAGGAATATGAGCAAAGAAAATGACACACATGATGACAAATCCAAGGACAATTTTATGGTAAGTTTCATTTTTGTTTGTATTCTTGTGATCCAGGAAACTGGAAATAGATTGTGAACCAGGGGGATATGTCAGTAAGAAGAAAAATAAGCAAATTAGAAAGGAATTCATAGCTGCTTTGGATGTCAGAAATTATGAAAACTAATCCACATTTGATGCCATTCTAGGCCACTCAGGTGTGTGCCTGTCTGAGATTGCTGTGTCAGGCAAGGCCCAAAGGTAAACTGATCCCAAAGGTAAACATCCACTTTGACTAACGAAGTGCTTTGATTGTCTCTGGCACTTGGATACATATCTTATTTCTTTATAATGCTGTTATTTATTTAGAAATTTAGATTTTACCCTTTATGGATGGGCAACTTGTAAGCTTAGAGTGTACATTGCTGGGAGCTGACATTCTTAATGTTTGCTTAAAATGAATCCAAAAAACTGCAATGAAACTCTAAGAAAAGAGGAGAGAGAGAAATGCTACACGTGTTAATTTTCTTTCATACCCTGAGCACTAATTACTATATCAAATCTCACTTGATAGTGTGAAATAATGGGGAATAAGTATAAGGAAGACAGAGTAATTAATACACTTTTAGCATTCTCTCATGAAAGCATTTTGGTTGGTTTTTGCCGAGTGTTTCATGCTTATGTATTTATGTGGCCACTGAGGAGAGATTTCAATGTTTCTGGAAATGAATGGCAGTCATTGGGGGCATCTGAGCATGGAATAGTGTTGTCAGTTTGTGAAATTGCCTGAGGTGGCAAGACTTTCCAAAATGTACATGCTCCAGTATGGGGTTACATTGGGCACTTGAAGAAATGTCAGAGGAATCTATTTTGTTTCTGAAAAATATGGTTTGAAAAATTGAACTAGTGGCCTAAAAAGGTCAGCCATATTTGTTTTTAACTTAGAACCCAACATGTGAGAGAATCTGACTTTATATTATATCATCAATAGAATGGGTTCACATTGGATAAGTGATTCTGGAATGTTGGTTTGTTTTTCTGTGAAGCAGCTGCAGGTAAACGAAGAAGTTGTAAGAGGCCCTTCTTGTATGAGCATCGGGACCTTTCACCTTGGTAGGCAGGCTGTTCTCCTTCCTCAACCCTGAGCTAGCACGCAATGCTCTACTCCACTGAATTCTGAAAAGCATAGCTTCTCAAGCCCTTCTCCTGAATTGAGGCAACCATAAGACAAGGTCATCAAATTCAAACGACAATCAGACTCAAACTAGAATGAAGATACGTAGCACTTTGCAACAGTGGAGATGGAGTTACTCAGAACGTCTGTGAAGATGTCCAGCTGCTTGCTCCCAAGGATCATTCGGCCCCTCTAACCATGTGGAATTTTCTGGAAGGTCTCTGGAAAGCAAGTATCCCAGATGGTATCTCCCCTCCCCCGCATCTGCTCCCCTCAACTAAAGAAACCGGGATTTGGGTGCAGTTTAACTTTAGAAAACAATTCCAACACTCTAGCCTTCTGTGGGTTCACTCATTCTCTCCCACTCGCATCTGAGCAAAGCATGCAGCTGCCTGATATAATAAAAGGAAGCCATATATGGGCACAGAGGTGTTCAGATATCTCTAGGATTGATTTTTTTTTTAATGCCGTAGATCCCTGGAGAAATCCATAAGCTATATAAATGCATAGGAGGTAATTTGTTAGGTAAAAAAGAACATTTATTTTTAATTTCAGATAAAAAGAGAAAATTGCTTCATTCAAGGCCTTTCTGGCTTATTTCAGTTATTTGCACTTACTTGCTTAAAGAGTGAGGTAAAGATAGGTTAAAATGAGCTTCCATTGATAAGCAGCCATGAAGACGGACTGACTTCTCCATCCTTAAGCCGACTCCATCCATTTGCTCTGGGAAGGCCCCTGAGGAAGAGCTAAGTGCAGGCTCAGGGACAGTCCTGAATTCATGTGGGACAAACACAGCCCCACTCCCTCCCCGCACGTGACACTCATTCACACTTCCAAGAAGTTTCATATACTGAAGAGCTCCAATTTGCTTTCTGTGTATTTAATTAAATGAAATACTGTGCTTGAGTTGCTTTGTGGGAGCGAAGAGTCACACAGAGCAAACCCTAGCTTAGTCCACAAGCCATTCCTTCATCTGATGCCAGAGAATCTTGTCATAACCACCAAGTCCCTCCTCCAAAAAAGAAAAAACAACTGAAAACTATTATTTCTCCGAGCTAGCAAACCAGCTATCTTGTAAGAATAATTATATGTAACGACATTCTTAAAAATATATATGTTCCAAGTCAAAGTCAAAGTCGGGCTGCACAACAAGTAGGTATGGCGGCTCTAAGTCATAGTCCCAAACTGCAGCTTGCTTCCTCTCTCCACGAATGCCTGGAGCAAAGCAGATAACCCTATAGCTCTGCACAACTTTGAACTTATTTGTGTTCTCAAAAGCCGTATGTATATTAACGAGAGACCACAGAACACGCGTTTTCATGCGTTTTGAATGGCGCTCTTGCTACATAGAACACCCAGGAGAGTCTTCAGGAGAGGACCCAGAAGTCCTGCAGACATCACACTGTCAAACCATCACAATTAGAAATGAGGACCATGGCACCTCGAGAAACTAAGGGTCCGCCTTAGAGTGCTGGTCTCACTTTGGCCCCAAACCTCAGTCTCCTGACTCTGAGTGCAGACTTCCTTCCATTACATGTTAAATCCTCTCCAAAATCCTACTACAGGACAAGCAAAAGGTAAACCAAACCAATTCAGGAGCTAGGAAAGGATTTTTGTTTTCAGAAGGAGATCATTTTAAAGCTTCAGACCAACTCTGTAACTTTCAGGGCCTCTTCCCTTCCCTTGCCCTCCCTGATCCTGCCACCACGACTTCCTGGGTCTTCTGACTGAACCTTACACCTAATTCCATTATTTCAATTATCTCGGCAGATGCCCAATGTGTGTTGCCGTGCCTGACTCCCCCGAAAGGCCCGGAGCTCCTAGGTGCTGGGTCTTGTTCGTCTTTACGCCCACCACATCCCATTCAAGGTTTGCCATGAGATCACTGCTTAAAAAGTGGTGCTGGTAAGTCAATGGCTACAGGCCCACATTTAGACAGCACACACCTTTGAAACATGCCCATGTATAGGGACCAGATAGCCATGAAAATATATAAGCAAAAAAGTGAAAGTGCCCAGGTACATTGTATTTAAGCTATAATTATGAGGGTTCTCTCCCATTCTCCTGAGAAAGTTTTCATCCCTTAAGACATTAACAGTAAACAATTACTGATATAGAAAAGAGAAGGCTAAGAGTGACATAAAGAGACAGAATGAATTTTCCTTCTTATCCATTTGAATAAAAGTCCTCCACTTCATCTCTGCCTGAACACCCCACTTTCCTTCCACTCATTGGAATGATATTTCCTTGTCTCTCAGGTTTCTTCCCACTTCCTTATATGTTAAGAAAATTCAATTAGCCTTCTCATTTGACCCTACCAAGCGTCTGTGTCAAATTTAAGTCACAATAAATTCAGGAAAAGGTTTAGGTAATCTAAGCTCAGCTATATGCAAATAAGAGGACATGGCTAAGGACGTTTTGGGGTCCAGGCTTCATGCCAGATTAGAACTAATCAATGAAGAGCAGGAGAAGCTTAAACTTACTCTTAGTAAGTGTTCACTGAAATTAACAATTTATTTCATTTTTCACTTGTAGGATGGAAAGCATCTAGTCCCACCCCCTGGCTATGATCAGTTTTCATATGTTTGAAAAATGTTGAGTAGCCATTTTAAATTCTTTTTAGTATAAATAAAATAAGAAAAGACTTAACCCTATTTATAAAGTTTGATCATAATTTCTTTTCTAAATTTGAATGCTATTTATGATTCTGGTGGGAACCCACTTCAAATTTTTTATTTCTCTCTTAAGATAGGGAGATGTGACAGTTGGAGATTATTTTTGTGAATCCTCAAAAGAGAAAGAGTATGTATGTAAATTAATCTATTCTTCTGGGTGTGATACCCTTTGATTATATTAGATTCATTTGAGGGGGGCCTTGATTAAATTACCTGTTAAGATTAGGGCTTTAATTCCATCACATCAGTAAGGCATGACTCAGGTTGAGTCCCCGCCCCCTAGTTGGGCTGATATAAATGGACTCTAACTCAAGAAGACACAGGAAAAGAGAGAGCTCTGCCATTTTTTATTCTGGGGCCCTGGGAAGAGATGAGCCATTTGCCTGATAGTTTGCAGATGACCTTAGGAAGAGACCAGAATAGCTGAGACTGATACAGAAAGCCTGGAAAGAAACGAGCTCTAGGCCAGGAGAGAGAGGAAGCCCTCAAAGACAAGCCCTGTGCCAGCCTACAGCTGACAGAGGAAGCCCAGAGGGAAGGCTGAACCCTCACAGAGATCAGCGACCATCTTGCTTCAACACATGGCATCTGACCTTGGTGAGAAAGCAACTTTGAGTTGGACTCTTTAGGGCCTTGTAACTGTAAGCTTTTATCCCAATAAATACCCTTTATAAAAGCCAACCGATTTCTGGTACTTTGCATCAGCACCCCTTTTGCAGATTAATACAAGAGCCAAGAATTAAATACAGAACTTGTATTTGATCAGTGTTAATCATAAAGGGGTTGGGGAGCATTTATAATAAATAAATAAATAAATAAAATTATCCTGATAATTGTTACATTCTGCACTCGAGGTTCTACTTCTCACTGTCATGATTTCTATGACAATAACTTTTATTAACTATAGTACCTTGGTATCTTACAGTATCTTAGAGTATCCTAGTATCTATATCATCTACTACAGTCAATCAAATGATTTCTTATTTATGCATTTGCCATTTTTTTGAGCATCATTTGTCATTTTCCACTTTATTTGGGGCTTAATTTTACCATAATAAAATTGAAAAAGTGATGCATTAACAAAGTACTACACACTTGCTATGGATGCATAGCTCTGCCTCTCAATACATTTAGGTTTGTGAAAAGCTTACACACATAATAGGAATAGAAATGTTAGTTTTAACCTCTGAACGTTGATATAGAATGCTGATATAAAAAAATGTTGCTATAGAAAAAACCTTGGATTAGAGTGATTTATTTTCTCCTTTTGTATTTATAGTATTGTCTTTAATGAACTATTTTGAACAGAGAACTTTGCCCCTGTATCTTTAATAAATAGCATATAATAAATTTTTATTTATTCAGTGGTAAGTTGTCCATCACATCTTGCTGTCCACAATCTTGTCCCTTGGCTCATTAATCAACTCTGCTATATGCAAAAGTGAAGAAGAAAAAACATGCAGGTAAATACCTCCAATCAGCCAGCAGTCTTGTTTGTCAGCAACACTTAAAAAGGTCAACTGTAGAAAGAGTTTGAAGACAGCAGTTAAAGTGAGTTATGAAATTCTCTCGATTAAGATGGTTTAATATTTCATTAAATAATGAAACAAAATGGTTTTCTTGCTAGTTAATAAATACTTCTGTGGCAACATATTTTTTCATTAGTATTCAATAGGTGGACTTGAAATATAATTCTGGTAATACAGTGTTTAGATTTTTGCTTGTTTTGCAATCTAAAAGCGCCCTCTTCTGACCGTGTGGAGTAATTTTTTATATATTTCTTCTCTCCCTCTATCCCTCTCTCTCTAAATATACGTATATATTAACATTTTATTTTGAAATAATTTCAAACTTACTGGACAGTTGCAAAAGTGATATGAAGCCAATACAGAAAATGGCAATATACCTCATACCCAGATAACCAGATTTACCAAATTTTTAACATTTTGCCACATTTTTATATTATTTTATCTATCTTCCCAGTAAATATTTGAGAGTAAGCTTTTTGTATCAATGTTAAGTTACTTAAACTTGATAATTGCACTTAATGAGGTTACATAAGTGAATACGCTTTTCTTACAAAATATATACAGAAGTATTGATTGTTCTATATATACATATTCTTAAAGCTCCTTTAAATCATTACAGTAGGAATTTAAAAATCTGATATTATATAAAACACTTGTGCTCAAACCTTGGCCTGAAAGCATAGCAAAAGTAAATTTTAAGTTAAGATATTTCTCTTCCAAACTTTTAAGAAGCAGTATTTCTGAGAAAATCAGAAACGATCATCTTAAGTAGTAACTATAAGCAGCTTTTTCCTGCAAATATTGTGTTTCAGGAACACCACTGGTAGGGAAGACTGATTTTTACAAAACTAACATAATTTTATAGTATATAAATATACTTATAGAAATTTTTAAAAATATACAAGATGGGTCTAATTCATAGCAGATTAGTTTACTAGAGTCTTTGAAAATACATCCTTCATGATTATGATAAGAATATACCATAAATTTTATAAGTAATAGCATACTGGTGTTTACATTATTTCTAATTTGAACCATTGTAAATAACGCTGCAGTTATTTATGTTAAATAAATATTTGTGATTATTTTCTTAAGAAAACAACTAAAAATGAAATGTCTGGGCCAAAATTATAAACATTTTTCTAAATGTTGGCATTAAACACTGTTTTCTAAATTTTCTTCCAGAAACATTATATAAATTTACCATTCCATCCATAGTGTATGAGAGAGTTCTTGTCCCCTACCTTCACCAATTCTCTGTATTTCAAATCTTTTGCCAAACTCATAAATGGGGGGAAAATGCTATTTCAAAATTACATTTTCATTAGAATCGCGTAAATATATTTTTTCCTATAGGTTTTTTGTTTTTGTTTTGTTTTGTTTTGTTGTGGCTTTACTGATTTATAACAAGTCCCCCAAAGGGTTTTACCTTTTCTTTTCAACATCCTGTTCTGCGGCCCCCTTAGCACTCCTTGCCCGGACGCTGAAGAGCCGGGCGTTGGAAAGCTGGCCTTGAAGTTCTCTTCCTCCGTGATGATGCTGGCTTTCTCCCTTTAGTAGACATTCCGGATGAGCGTGGCCAATCTGAGCTCTTCAGCTAAGCTGTCTCCCGTCTTGGGAACCGAGGGCTTCCCAGGGGACCAGTTCCGCCTCCTGGGCCCACGGGGTCGCGGTGGTCCGGGCCACCTTGGCCCTTCCAGGCCGAAGCTCCGTGCCTCGGCGCGGCGCGCCAGGGCTGCCCACCGCCGCCTCCGCGGGACAACAGCCCTGTGGAAAGCCCTCCTCAGGCTTAACCGCTTTTATTATTACTTCTTTGTGAAGTAACTTGAGATGTCTTGAAACATTTTCCCATAGGGTGTTCAAGATTTTCTTATGGATTTCAGTAGTTATTCTTATACTGAGGAAATGTTTTTTGGCTCTAATTAGAGCCAAATGTTCTTTGGCTCTAATTTATGAGGTTTTGTAGTATAAAGAACATTTTATGTCATATAGCCAAATCAAGATTCATGTGTGGATATACTTATTCCCATATTTTACTATATTGTTTTATATGTAGTGTTTTCATTCATCTGGAATTAATTGTGTTATATAGTATGAAGAAATAATATAACCTTTTATTTTCCTAATAGTAAACAACTCTCTCAATATTATTTAAAAAGTAATTATTTCTCCCACTGATTTTAATATCTTCTGTATTATAGACTAAAGAATTCTGTGTTTATCTCTATTTCTGATTTTTCTATTTTTGTTTTATGTCTCTGTAAGCCAGCTGCCTTATTCATTTTTGCACTCTAATGAAAAAGTCATTCTTTATTATTCCTCTTTTTCAAAATATTTTTGCCTTTTTTCACACATCAATGATTCCAGATTTTAGAACCATATTTTGCCAAGTTCCAAAAATTGTCCACTGAGATTTTAATTGGAATTGCATTACATTTGTTGAGAATTGATAGCCATACAATATCAAGACTTTGCATCAAGAGCATAGACTACATTTCCATTTATTCAAGTCTTTGTTCATGTCCTGAGATGAACTTTTATAGTATTATGAGTAAATTAGGTAAATAGGTACTTCCTTCTTAAAGTTTGTTTATTCTTGGTTGTTTTATATTATTATTATTATTATTATTAAATGCCTTCAGACTTTACAGTTAAATTGTTTTGATTTGTACATGGAAATTAATTTATATTTTACTAGTTATTTTCTAATTCCCAGGGCAAAGGCCATGGGAAGAGAAATGAGCCTGATAGTCTACAACTGACCTTGTGAAGAGAACGGAGCAGCTGAGCCCAGAAAGAAATGAGCCCTGGAAGAGAGACGAGTTTTATGCCAGTCTACAGCTG
>JAQZBX010017284.1:0-35721 GCA_029593785.1 Cabassous unicinctus | reverse complement strand
TGCTGATCATTTAAATATATTTCTATATATCATCTTTTTAAGAATAGACAAGGAATTAGTAATCCCATTCATTATGCTATTGTTCAAATTTTAAAATTGTGAAGTAAATGCTTCCTAAAGATCCCTGAGGTAATAAGGCATAAAGGAAAAACCCTGAACTCTCTGTGTGGCCAAAATTATTCATGGTGCATTTTGAAGGATAAGATTGTGGTAAATTTAGTATGATTAAACTTGAGAATTTCTATAGACTGAGGAGAAAGATGTAATCTGAAGAGATGGAAGAAAGGAATGAGACTTTACTGATCAAAGGCTAATGCATGATTCTGATAAAGCAAATATTTAAAAATATTTTTTAAGAAAACCAATATTGATGTCTGGGTTAATTCAGTAACATGCACCATAGGTCATTTGTATTCAACTTAACCACCAACTAAGGTTTTCATAGTTAATAAGTTATCTGCTTAGACTAATTTCTTTACTTTTGAGATTGAGAATATTAGAAGAAATCACCTATAATAGAAAGGATATTATAGAAAACAATTTGCACAAAATATTTTGCAATAAACCATAACAAAAATTCATCTGGATAAAGCTAATGCAAGCAATACAACATTTTTATTACTATATGTAAAAATGGTCACAAGAATTGAAAAATATATTTGTAAAGACAAGGAATTTTATATAAAGAAAATATTAATAAAATACAAATTCTAAACAAGTATAATTAAATTCTTAACTCTAGGTTTCTGACAAATAAAAATTAAATATACATAAATTCTACTCCAACATAACTAGTTTTAGCAATAAAATATGATGTGGAAATATGATTTCTTTACACTTTCAACTGCTTCAAGACAAGCACAATTTAATACATTATAGTTAGCATAATTATTTATGAATGAGGAGATTTTTCCAACTTAGAAAAGCATAGAGGAAAGAGACTTGTCCAGAATGTGAACCCATCACTAAATATTGGAATTCATGCTACATGGTAAAAGGATACTGTGGGTAGAAATATTGTCATCTTGAATGATTTTCTTAGATCCTGTGTGCAGTAGAGAAAGTTAACTAGAGTGAAAAGAAGGAAACTCAAGATACATACTCCCATCTAAATCAAATATAATTTCATGGATAATGTCACAAAGGAGGAATGAAAGAATTCATCTATAGTTCCTATAAAGCATCTATAATTAAAGAATGTTGAAGAATAATCATTTGTCTCATTTGGAATAAAATCTCAGCTGATCCTCAGAACTATTCATTGGATTTGTTACAGCAACAATTTCTATGTCATATTGCCATAGATGGGGAGATAAAGACATCCTTGTTCCCTGGTACATGAAGAGACTGTGTAATAGCTGCATAGTGGTAGAATCATTTGGTTTATATATAAACTTTCTCACAGGTCATGTCTGCTTTAATATTCGATATTTAGAAAATAAGAATATCATCACTATATGTCTTCAGACTTGGTTTTAGGTATATTTTAAGAAATGCTGTAAATGGGGCTCAATGATTGAAAGGTTGTTCAAAGTTAAATCTCATAGGAAATACTTATATTTGCTTAGATTCTCCTATATCATGAGTTCTACCCTAGCATAGTTGGGGTAGAAAACAAAAAAAGAAATTTTTGCATTTATTGATTTTTAAAGACTGCCATTTCTTGATTTCATGTATCCTGATTTCTAGGTTAGAAGCCTAAAGTTGATGCCAGTGTTTCCTTATTAATTGCTGATATTGTGGATTGGTTTCATTTTGCTCTTTAATGTTACCTCATAATTTTATACTCTGACTGCCAGGTTGACTGCAGCATATAAAGTGAACATGAGCAACCTCACCATCTTCACAGAATTCATCCTCATGGATATCTCAAACTCCCGGGAGCTACAAATTGTGCAAGGTCTGCTACTTTTAATGATTTACCTGGGAGCATTGACTGGGAATCTTGTAATTGTTACTGTTATTGTGACTGACCCTCATCTACACTCTCAAATGTATTTCTTTATAGGAAATTTATCCCTCATAGACCTTTGCTGCATTTCATTTACTGTCCCCAAATGCATTGTGAATTTTCTGACAGGCAGTAATTTGATTTCTCTCCCAGCATGTGCTGCTCAGATTTTCCTGTTTATCTTCTTTGGATCCACAGAGTTGGCTTTCCTTGTGGTGATGTCTTATGATCGCTATGTTGCCATTTGCCACCCTCTGCACTATGGGCTCACCATCACCCCACATCTGTGCATACAGGCAGCTGGTGGCTTATGGGCAAGTGGTTTGGTCAATTCTGCCATCCACACAGGCACCATGTTCAGGCTTCCCTTCACAGGGTTGAATGTGATCTATCAATATTTCTGTGATGTGGCTCAAATTTTGAGGATCTCATCTTCAGATGTTCAGTCATCTGAATTTGCTGTCCTAGCTATAAGCATAGCTCTGGGCTTATTATTTTCTGCCTTATTATTTATGTCATATAGTAATATATTTTCAATGGTGCTTAGGATGCATTCTGTGGAAGCCCGTAATAAAGCCTTAACCACCTGCACTCCACAGTTGACAATTCTATTTATATTTACAATTTCTGGAATTATTGCTGCCTTAGGTCCCATAGCAGATAAAGCCTCTCTTAGCAATCTGCTGACAGGCATGTTATACACAATGGTACCCGCAGTTATTAACCCCCTCATCTATGGTCTGCGGAACAGAGAGATTAACACTGCTCTAGGCAGAATGTTCCACAGACATTTTGAGTTCCCAAGGAGGGCTTTCTTTGGTTTAAAAAAATCTTAAAAAATACAATTTCAAAGAATTTTAATTTCTATTTTATATATGTTTTTAAATATTCCCATGGTACTGGATACTGCCATCCTGGAAGAAAATATTGAGTGTTTGGGTGGAGAGAAACATTCTTTGTAAATTGCTCTCCTTGATTCACTCATATGCATGTTTCTGCTCAAGGTAATAAAGTGATTAGAACTAAGAGACAACTACGGAATTGAGGACTCAACACGGGTATTGCACAGAGACCTGTATTAATGTTGGAATACTTGAGACTTGTTTGCTTCATTAAAAAAGGGGCATGTAAAATCCCTGCCCTTTAACTCAAGACAATTTGCAAGATTTAGGTGTTATTTATCTGTGTGAAAGATGTATGCTACTCTTGTTTCATTCAAGCTTCTGCATGAAAAAAAAAAAACAGGATTGATTAGTTAAAAAAAAATGGAGTAGATATAGCAATAAATAGTATTGGATTTGCCTGTAGAAACCAGTCTTGCTAATAGTATGTGATTCACTTTTCTCATGAGTAAGACATAAAAGTTATACTCTCATGATTAAAAGAGTTTTATTTTTCTGATTTCTAAAGCCTTAGCCAGGATTCTGATAGCCTAAGAATGTATTAGTCCCTTTACATCTAAGAATTTAGTTCTTTGATGACTTCCTTTTTAACTCCCGGATTTATGTAGAAAATGTGTACTTTGTAGAAACTTAAGCTCATTTATATTCAGCTGCAAGTTATACAATTTACAAAGTCTCATTATGGCTCAGTATGGATTATTCAACATAGAAGCAAGAACATGATGATGAACTCAGCCCTCCTTTCATCAAAAGTAATAATCCAAGAAAAATCTGAATTTTGTTCATATCCATCCAATGTCTGAAATATGAATTTATGTTTTCAATGTTTTGATAATTGAGGGAAACATATTTCTTCACAAAATTTAGTTGTCCCTACGTGAGTTTTCTTCCTAGCTATTTCCTGAGTTAAGGCATCACTGACTTATTTTATATTTAAGAAATAGCCTTACAAATATTTGATATACCCTTTCTGAATCTTTGTATATGTGAATATGTCTTTATATTTCATGTATTATTTATATTTATGTTCATATTCACATGTATAATTTCTGTTACAGTTAATTACCACCAGATATTTGACTATCCAGATCCATTGAATTCTATTTTTTCTCACTGGCACCTGATAAAAATATAATAGTCTTCAGATTGTACTTCTTTTATTTTCTTGATATTATATGTTATTTTGCTTTATTCATTTCTTGATATTCAATATTTCTCTGTGTGTGTTTTCTGTGGATTTTATTTATGTAATATTTACTCATCAATTTCATTTTTATTTTGGAATTGTGTGATCATTTATTTTGTCCATATTTTCAACTTATTTTTATTATAAATATATATTATGAGAAATATTCCTCAAGGTTTCCTCAAACATATGAAATGAACTTCTGATGAATGAAATTCTGTACACACATATAATATCCCCCTAGTACTTTTTCTCTTTAGTCTGCAACATATATTTCTCATAGCACAATGCAGATGCAAAATTATCCTTTATTTCTTTGAATATATTAATTAGATGACATAAAATGTCACACTTTCCCCTTTAGTGTCTCAGCATACTTGTGGCGACTTAAAAATAATTTCTTTATGTTTATTCTCATTCACAATCTCAATTTCTGTCAATTCTTTCTGCCATGCACCCCTTCAGAGGCCCGGGGCTTCCACCACCTCCGCCAAAAGGTGCCACTCAACAGCATCTGGGTTTCCAGAAGAGCATCGTGCTTAATTGGCCACCCTGCTCCCTGTGCCAATTTTAGTATGAGCTGAGTTCAGCTGCCAGGTGTCAAAAGTAGCTGATTTAAATACTCAAAGCCAAAATGGTAGTAAAAAGTGGGGCCATTAGTCACTTACTGTGATGATATAAGCATGAGGGTAAACAGGATAGACCTTCCTGTGTCTCATTGTGCTGTGGAAAGCTGCCCCAGGGGAGGGACAGATGGATCAGCACAGACATGGGATCAACTCACTGCTGAGGGAGCAGCTGACAAAAGGGTCCTGCAGTTTTATGGACACAGGGACTATGACTGAGTACTGAGAAGGAGAGGAGAGAGAGCCCTCAAGTTCTCCCCACCTCCCTCCAATAAGGAGATCTCAGCTGAGGCACTGGAGGAGGCCTGGGTTTTGGGCCCCTGATCTGAGGCTCCTAGTGGATGCACCTGGGATAGGAATGCAGTTGTGCTCAAGAGCAAGCCTGGCCAGGGGGCCTGAGTCCTTGACCACAACTTCCATCAGAGACTGCAACACACAGGCTGGGTGACATCTGTTGTTGTGAAGGTGACTTCACTTATGTGGACTGTCAGGTAAAGCTTTTGTAATTGTCTATGGTCAGGCATGAAGAAAACACTCAAATTTTAAGCACGAGTTGGATTCCTCATAGGGAACAAATATTGATAAAATTATACTCAATATACTATAGAAATCAGGGACAAATATATTTCAAGCTTTTTACAGTAACCTCAAATGAATGAATAAACATTAATGCATGTGGGGTGACTTTGCTGGACAAAGAATAACACTAAAATTAATCCATATTTTGCAGGGGATTTTGGCCCTACATTGTTAATCATACCATAAGAATATATTGTATTCCAAATCACACTTACAGTTGAGCACATAATTTGGAAAATAATCCTAATGTAATCACCTCAGAATCCTAGAGATTTTCTGTGTTGATCTCCTTTCTCATCACCTTTTATTCATCCATGAAGGTAACCACTCTCCTTACTGGAAATGCAGGGTGATAGCTTGTATATCTGAAATTTAATATATAAAGCCTAGTTTGGATCATTATTAAAAATATCAATGTCTTTGAGATGCCCCTATGCAGTGCCCTTGTAAGAGTGAATAAGTTTACAATTTGATTGTGATGAATATACTCATAATGTTGTCTTACATCATCACCAACAATTACCAAAACCTATCCATCTCTCAACTCTCAATTCCCCACTCCCAACCATATCCCTGGTAAACTGTATTTTAATTGCTAATTTCTGACCGTTGGCTTTGCATATATGAGATCATAAAATATTTGTCAATTGTGTCCAGTTTATTTCACTCAATATTAATCTTCAAGGTTCATTAATGTTGTAGGATATAGAACTTCATTTATTTTTACAGCTGAATAATATCACATTGTATATATATGCCACAATTTGTTTATCCATTCTAACATTGATGGATATTTGGGTTGTTTCCACAATGTGGCAATTGTGAATAATGCTGCTATAAACATTGCTGTGCAAATATCAGTTAAATTCCTTGTTTTAAATTCTTTTGGGTATATACCTAGGAGTGGGACTGCTGGGTCATATTGTAATTCTATACTTAACTTTCTGAAGAAATGCCAAACTCTTTTTCACAGTGGCTGCATGATTTTACAATACCAACAACAATATTCCAGGACTCCAATTTTTCTACATTCTTGCCAGCATATATTTTTCATTTTTTAAATAGTAGCCATTTAGTGGGGTGATATGGTACCTTCTGTTGGATTTGAGTTGCATTTTCCAAATGGTTAAAGAAGTTGACTGTCTTTTCATTTGCTTATTGGCTATTTGCACATATTCTTTGAAGTAATGTCTGTGCCTTTTGTTGTTGAGCTGTAGGATTTCTTTATAATGTGTATTGAACCCTTACCATATATGTGGTTTCCAAATATTTTCTCCCATTCTATAGGTTTTTTTCACTTTCCTAAAACAGTCATTTGATATGCAATTTTTAAAAAAATTTTGATGAGTCTCATTTATATATTTTCTTTTATTTCATGAAGACTCATATATATATATATATATTATTGCTCATGCTTTTGTTGTGAAGTCTAAGAAAACATTGCTGAACACTAGGTCCTGAAATATTTCCTCACATTTTCTTCTAGGAATATTTTACTTTTAGTGCTTATATTTAGATTTTGATCAATTTTTTAGTTAATTTTTGTATATGGTGTGAGTTAGGGGTACTTTCATTTTTTTCACAGGTTGACATTTCCATATTAATTTGGTAAGGAGAATGTTCACCCCCATTAGGTGGACTTGGCACCCTTGTCAAAAATCAATGGGCTGTCCTCCAGAAGTGGAAAAAAGCCAGGCAGTCTTCCTGTGAATGGGGAAATGGTGGAGAACAAAATGAAATGTATGCAGGTGGCTGGTGAGTGGGGGAATTGATGTGTATGGGGGAAATGGCAGGGCCACATGGTGAGTGGTACATGGGCAGCTGGTGGGGGTGGGCCTTGCTGGGCATGAGGAGAAAATGGCACAGCCATGGGGCAAGCAGCACATAAGTGCAGGAAGGGGATCTTTTTTGGTACAGGATTAACTGGTGGGGCAATGGGGATAGTGGCACACAGGAGGCTGGCAAGGGGGGTCAATTGCCAGACAAGGAAGGATACAGCTGGGCCACAGTGTGAGTAGCACATGAGCAGCCAATGAGGGGGTCCTGCCGGGTATGTATGGAAGAGGCAGCAACACAGGTCATGTGGCAATGACATCCAGGTGGCTTTGCTGGGAGCAGGAGAAAGAGCCTGGGTAGCTTGTGAGGGAAGCCTCACTGTCATAAGTAAGTGAAGGCAGTCACTAGCAGAAGAGAATCAGTAGTACTCAGATTCTGGAGCCAGGGAACCACAGTATAAGATCCAGGAAGGATCAAGGACATAGGGACTGAGAGAAGCCAATGTAGAGGAATTGACTTTTTGGATTGTTTGTGCCACATTCATGGGTCCCTGGTCTGGTTTATACCAGTTAAACACAGGCAATTCAAAAATTTCAAATAAGCTACAAAAAATGGCAAAGAATAACATTATAACAAACCCAAACAACAACAACAAAAATAGTCAAGAGGGAAAGTGACCAAAAGAGTAAACTCATCAAAATAAACAGATGTCTAGACATCAGCAAAAAATTACTAAGAAAAAGGAAGATGTGGGAGAGTAAAAAGAACAAAGTAAAAAGACAGAAGAAGCACAGTATTCGGATTAACTAATTAAGATGTCCACTAAAATCACCTAAATCAATTCAAGGAAATGAAGGAAGAGATAATGGGCATTAAGAAGACAGTGGGTGTGCATACAGAAAAAAATACTTATATTCATAGAAAAATAACAGATCTTATGGTAATGAAGGGCACAATAGAAGAGATGAAACATACAACAGAAACACACAACAGCAGATGTGAACCGGCTGTGGAAAGTATTAGTGAATTAAAAGACAGAATATACAAAATTATGCAGATAAGATAATAAATAGAGAAAATAAAGAAATAATTGAGCAGGGTCTCAGGGAATTGAATAACAGCATGTAATGCACAAACTTGCACATTATGGGAGTCCCAGAAGGAGAAGAGAAGGGAAATGAAATGGGGCAGAAGGAGAGTTTGAGAAAATAATAGCTGAAAAATTTCCCAACTCTTATGAGGTTCATAGACATACATGTCCAGGAAGGGCAGTGTACTCCAAACAGAATAAATTCTAGCAGAACGTCTCAGAGACACATACTAATGAGATTGCCAAATACCAAAGATAAAGAGGGAATCCTAAAAGCAGAAATTGAAAAGCAACCCATCAAATACAAAGGATATACAATAAAATTAAGTGCTTATTTCTCATCTGAAACCATGGAGGGAAAAAAAGCAATGGTTTGACACATTAAGTACTGAAACAGAAAAACTACCAGCTAAGAATTCTGTATCCAGCAAAAATTTCCTTAAATAATGAGAGAGAGATCAAAATATTCATATATTAACAGAAATTGAGATAATTTGTCAGAGATACTCCTGCCCTTCAATAAATATTAAAGGGAATTCAACAGGCTGAAAGGAAAAGACAGGAGAGAGTGGTTTGGCAAACAGAGTAGAAATGAAGGTTATTAATAATGGTAACTAAAATGGTAAAAAGAGGGAAAAAACATAACATATGACATTTAAAACCCTAAAGAAAAATTTCTTGAAGTAAATACTGCCTTTACAATGCTAACATTAAATGTTAATGGATTAAACTCCCCAATTAAGAGGCACAGATTGACAGAATGGATAAAAAATAGGATTCAACTAAATGCTGTCTACAAGAGATTCACCTTAGAATCAAGAACACAAATAGCTTGCAAGTGAAAAGGTGGAAAATGTTTTTCCATGCAAACAGTAATCAAAAAAGAGCTGAGATAACTATAAGAATATCAGACAAAGTAGAATTTGAACGCAAAGCTGTTATAAGAGAAAAAGAAAGACATTATATATTAATAAAAGAGACAGTCTATGAAGAAGAAAGAACAATCATAAATATCTATGCACCAAAATACATGAGGCAAACATTGGCAAAATTGAGGGGAGAAAAGGATGCCTCAACACTTATAGTGGGAAGACTTCAATACACCATTATCTCCATTAGACAGAACATCTCAACAGAGGCTCAAAAAGATGTCTTGGATACATTGAATACACATTAGTGGAAGTAGACATAATGGACTTGTATAGAACATTCTACTCAAAAGAAGCAGGATATTCATTCTTCTTGAGGGCTCTAGCAGCATTCTGCAGGGCAGACCACATGCTAGGTTATAGAAAAAGTCTCAATGAATTTAGAAAGAGAGCAATTATACAAAGCCCTCTCTCTGACCACAATGGAAAGAAGCAACAAATCAATAAAGGAAGGAGAACTTCAATAGGCACAAATGTATGTAAGTTAAACAAAAAACTCTTGATCTATCAGTAGGCTAAGAGGAAATTGCCATAGAATTCAGTAACTACCTCAAAGCAAATGAAAATGAGAAGGCAACATATGAAAATTTATGAGATGCAGCTATGTCAGTTCTGAAAGAGAAATGTATAGACCTAAATCCCTACATTTAAAAAGCAGAAAGAGCTAAAATCAAAGATGTAATTGCACAACTGAAGGAACTAGAAATATAACAATAAACTAATCCCAAACCAAGCAGAAGGAAGGAAATAACAAATATTAGAGCTGAATTAAATGAACTTGAGAATAAAATAAATATAAAGAATTAACCAAACCAAAAGCTGATTCTTGAAGAAGATGAATAAAAATGAAAACCCTTAGCTAGATTAACAAAGAAAAAAGAGAAAAGATGTACATAAATAAAATAATAAATCAGAGAGAGGATATCATCATTGAACCACAGAAATAGTATCATAAGAGATACTTTTTCCAACAATTTGGACAATTTAGATGATATGGACAAATTTCTAGAAACATACAAGCAAACTACATTGATGAAAGAAGAAATAGAAGAAATCAACAGACCAATCACAATTATTGAGATTGAACTAGTCATCAAAAACCTCTCAACTAAGAAAAGTCCAGGAGCAGATGACTTCACAGGTGAATTCTACCAATCTTTACAGAAAGAATTAACACATATCATGCTCAAACTCTTCCAAAAATAGAAGTGATTTAACATTACCTAACTCATTCTACAATGCCAATATCACCCTCATTCCAAAGCCACATAAAGATGCTACAGGAAAAGAATACAACAGAGCAATCTCTCTAACAAACATAGATGCTAAAATCTAAAAGAAATTACTTGATAATCGAATCCAACAACATATCAATCGAATTATACACCAAGATCAAGTGGATTTTATCACAGATATGCAAGGATAATTCAACATAAGAAAATCAATTAATGCAATACACATATCATATAAACACATGAAGGGAAGAAATCACAGTCTAATCTATACTGATGCAGAAAAGGCATTCAACAAAATACAGAATACTTTTTTTTGATATAACACTTTAAAAAATAGGATTAGAAGAAAGTTTCTCAACATGATAAAGGGCATGTATGAAAACCCCACAGATGACATCATACTCAATGGTGAAAGGCTAAAGGCTTTTTTTCAAAGATCTGGAACAAGACAAGGATGCTCACTGTCACCACTCTTATTTAGCATTTTATTAGAAATATTTGCTTGAGCACTTAGAGAAGAAAAAGGAATAAAAACATCTAAATTGGAAAGAAGTAAAATTTTCACTATTTGAAGATGACATGCTCCTATACCTAAAAGTTCCTGAACAATCTACAACAAAGTTTCTGGAGTTGATGAATAAGTTCAGTAAAGTGGGGGAATATAAGACCAACATGCCAATATCAGTAGCATTTCTGTATGCTAATAATGAGCAATCTGTAGGGGAAATCAGAAAAAAATTTTCATTTATGATAGCAACTAAAAGAATAAAATATCTAGGAATAAACTTTAGCTAAGTATATAAAGGACCTGTACATAGTAAACCACACAACATTGTTAAGAAAATGAAAGAAGACATAAATAAAGTGAAGAATATTCCATTTTCATGGATTGGAAGGCACAATATTTTTACTATATCTATCCTAGAAAAATCAATAAACAGATTTCATGCAAATCCAATGAAAGGTCCAACAGCATTTTTTACTGAACTGGAAAAGCTAATTATTAAATTTATTTGTCAGGGTATGTGGCCTGGAATAGTAAAAAAAATCTTGAAAAGGAAAAACAAAATTGGAGAAATCACCCTACCTGATTTTGAAGCATACTGCAAAGTTATAATTGACAAAACTGTATGGTGTTGGCACAAGGATAGATATACTGACTAAGGGCGCAAAATAGAGAGTTCAGATATAGACCCATGAATATAGTGCCAACTGATAATGCCACCAAGCCCAATCAACAGGGATAGAATAGACTCTTCAAAAAAGTTGGTGCTTGGAGAACTTGATATCCATATCCAAAAGAATGAAAAAGGATCACCATCTCATGCCCTAAACAAAAATTAACTCAAGATGGATCAAAGACCTAAATATAAAAACTAAGACCATAAAGATCCTGGAAGATAATATAGGAAGCATATACAAGATCTGGTAGTAGGAAATGGTTTCATAAATTCATACCTGAAGGACTAGGAATGAATGAAAACATAGATAAGTGGTATTTTCTCAAATTTGAAAATTTTGTGCTTCTAAGGAGTTTGTCAATAAAGTGAAAAGACAGCCTACTGATTGGGAGAAAATATTTGGGAAAGACCTATGTGATAAGGGCCTACTATCCAGCATAAATAAAGAAAACTTATATATCAAAAATTAAAAGACAAACAGCCCATTTACAAAATGGGCAAGAAATTTTAACAGACACTTTTCCAAAGAGGAAATACAATTGGCTAAAAAGCACATGAAATTATGTTTAATATCTCTGGCTCTTAGGGAAATTCAAATCAAAACTACAATGAGATATCATCTTACACCTATTAGATGGTTTGCTATTTAAAAAAAATACAGAAAACTACAAGCATTGGACAGGATATGGAGGCATAGGAACTCATCCACTGATGGTGGGAATGTAGACAGGTGCAGCCACTGTTGGAGGTAGGTTTGGCAGTTCCTCAGAAAGTTAAGTATAGAATTATGATATGATCTGGCAATCCCACTCTTAGGCACATACCCAGAAGAACTGAAATTAAGGACATGAACATTGGACACCAATGTGCATCACAGCATATTCAGAAGAACGTGTATTGTTGATATAAAGATTGTGTTTACCAGATGTTATTAGGGGAGGAGGTTGGAAGAATATGTGGAACATAGGGCTTTTTAATGCATTAGAAAAGCTCTGCATGATATTGGAATGATGGATACAGGCCATTACACATTTTGTCAAAACCTTTAAAATTATACAGTGCAAAACCATAATATAAACTATAGACCATGGTTATTACCAATGTTTCAATATTTGTTCAATTGTAACAAATATACCACACTCATATAATATGTTATTAATAGGGGGAAATATAAGAGGGGAAGATGGGGGTTTATGGGAATCCCTTATAATTTTTATGTGATTTTTCTATAATAGAGAAAGTCTTTGAAAATAATTTTAGAAAAAGAAAATTAAAGTAGTGCAAAAATCAAAGAGTTAACTACAAGCCTGGAGGAACTAGAGAAAGAAGAGCAAATTAATCCCAATGCAAGCGAAAGGAAAGAAACAATAAAGATTAGAGAAAAAAGACTTTAGGAAAGAATGACAAAACCTTTTTCCATCTTGACAGGATATGTTTGAACATCTTATTGCTGGGAAAAGTGTATCAAATGGTATAAGCAATGTGGTGTATTGAGGGCAAAATCACATAACATTTATTACTACATCTCACCCCACTCACCTGATTCCTTTTACTTTATCATGAAGAAAGCTTAAATGAATTGCACTTAGCATGCATCTTTTCATCAAGAACTCAGGAAAAGAAAAAAAGCATCCCAATAATAACTGATTTGAAGGGTAGGCAGAGTTTCAATAGTACACCTATTCAATGAAGGAAGCAACTCTTCCTGCTTTCCCACATTAACTTTTCCTCATTACGTAGTTGAGACTCTGTTATATTATTTTATAGCCACAGGACAAGAGTGAATGCAAGAAAAGAAATTTAAACAGTAGATTACTCTGACCCAAAGCACTCTATTTTCTTCCAGGATGGCAGTATCCAGTAATTTGAAGTTCTCTCAAAGGTATAGGCACTTATTAAGATATTCCTATAAAGACATGGTACTCTCCATATGATGGTATTCTTTATTTTTAGTTTAAAATTATCTCAAATATTAAAAGACATACTACAATGTGGAATTTATTTTAAGAAGAACACATGAATTTAACAAAGGTGGTTTTGGGTATGAAAAACTTTCACACAGATTTATAAAATTCACTAGCTTACATGTGTCAACACAAAAAATATACAAACAAGCAAAATAGTTAAACTAGATAATTTTGTGAAAAAAATATCAAGTATAAATTAAACTTCTTTGGAATTCATTTTTAAGAATTTTTTAATCTGTATATTCCCTGCTTGGGAACTAAACACAGCTCCTGAAAATTCTGCCTAGGATAATGTTAAACTCTTTCCAGTCTTAGATGATAGGGTTTATCAATGTAGCACCAGGGAGTAAAACATGGTGTGAGAAGAGTTTTAGAAGAAGCTTTATTTGCAATTGGACCTAAGACAGCAGTCACTCTGGGGTATATATGGGTAAGACTTTGTTCTAGGATTTGTTACAGGCTTCCACAGAACTCATCCTAAGCACCTTTGGAAATGTATAAATATGTGACATAAACAAAAAGGCAGAACATACTAAGACAATGCAAGCACTCATAGCCAGGACAAAAGCTTCAGGAAATCTAACATTTGAAGAGGATATCAGAAAAATTTGAAGTCAATTACAGAAATATTGGTGGATCCCATCTGACTCTGTGAAGGAAAACCTGAACATTGTGCCAGGATGATGGACAGGCATCTAATAAAGCTGCAGTCTCTTTATTTCCATGGAAATAGAGAACACAAAAGAAGATTTTGGTGGGCAAAATACATGCCAAAAATATGCTACCTGAGGTCTACTGAACTTTTGAAAATATAATTTAATGCAATTTATATATCATCACTTCTCAATTTTTTGCTGAGTTTTTTGCAATCTGTTACACTCTTAATAACGAAAACACAATAGAACTTCTATTAAGTGGCATATATATATATTTACCAAATTTAATTTATTAAACCTAATGAATCCTGTATACATTAATATATTAACACATTTTGTCGAAAATATGTTCATTTTTAAAACCAGGGCAGAGTAAGTCATTGTTTTGGCCATATGAAAATCTCTTTAAAATGAGAATGTTAAAAAAGAGCTGGAATTTCCTACCTGTGTCTTTATTCATTCTTTGGAGAAAAGAGAGCCTCACACAGACATATTGTCATAAAATGGAAGGAGTATTTGATTAGCACTTTTAGATAATCATTAATACTTCTTCATAATATTGAAATTCTACAAAAAATTCAACAAGTGGTTACTTATAAAGAATACCTGCAGTTTTATAATCTGAAAACATACAAAGAATTTTCATATTATGTTATATTTAAATTCATTGAAATAAAAGCATTGAATTTTTCACACCCAGACATTATTTTGTAATACTATATATTGCTCATCTAGAAAATATTTGTTTACATATTTGGTGAACTTTCAAATATGAAATATTTCTTACACAATAAAAATGTGAAACACATTGATTAATTTCACTAACCATTCCAATAGAGAAATCTTTCATTACTGGGAAGTTCCTAAGGTTATGTGGAGGACAATTTTCTAAAATTCTAATTTCACTGAAAACAAATTTTATCATTTGCAATAAGTTTGAATTTTTTTTAAAATTTTCATTTATTTTCACAGATTGAGCATGTCTTTCAGTAAACTACTGTTTCATTACTGATTCTGGTATTCTATTTCATTCTTTTTAATTCCTGTTATATCTCATTAGAACTTAATCTGGTAGATCTTCTAAAGAAAATAAAACAGTTTGCTTTTCTTAGTTTTCCTTTTCTTTATCATTTATTTCTACTATTATACTTACTGGAGAATCATTTTCTTTTCCTGGTTTCTTCAGTTAGAAATGATGGTCACTGACTTTAGAATTTCCTTCTTTTCTAGTACAGACACTTACAATTTTAAATTACTCTCTATTTTAATCAATATGATAGAATTTAAAACTTCATATTGATTTCTAATTTAATTCCATATTGATCAGAGAACATACTGTAGAAAATTAAATCCTTTTAAACTAATGAAGAAGTGATTAATGACTCAGTATGTGGATCAATTCATATATCCTCAAGGAAAAGGTAATTCCAAACACAATAATATATCACTATACAACTCAGAATATCAAAAATTCACAAGTCTGGCAATACACAATGGGGGTGATTTTGTTCAACCTAACTTTTCATGTTGGCTACAAATGTTACAGCATTTCATAAAGTGTCGAGTAGTTTCTAATAAAATTAAACAGCTCCTGTGAGTCCTGTCTTCATTATTTACACAAGAAAACTAAGTGCAATCATCCTATAGAAAGTTGTAGGATAATATTCACAGCAGCTTTCTTCACACTAAATAAATTGGTGAATGTGCAGATGTCCAACCAAGAGAAAAGGATAAACATCCATGAAGTATTTATACATAATAATATTATTAAAATTTTAAATAGGGTCTATGGATTCACCTAAACAATGTGAATGAATCTGAAAATATTCATTCATCAGAGTTTTAAAATGCCTTAGACAAAGGAGCAGCTATTAAATGATGTCATTTATAAAAATGTTTAAAACAAGAAAAACTAATCCAAGGTCATATAAATGAATAGTTATTGTGTGTTGGTAAGGAGGGAAATATGAAGATTTTTAAGGAAAGCCCGAGGGAACATTCTGGGTTGATGCTATGATGCTAATATGCTTTATTTTGCCTTTTTTTTTTTTTTGACAATTGTCTTTTTATGTAAATGTTCATAATGCCTTTACTCATAAGATTTGAAAGCTGAAAACATGAAAACCTCCATCCCCAGTAAAGCAAAACACAAACAGTGGTCCATCCAGAGTGGAGCACCTCCTGGCAATCAAAGGGATGAACTACTAATCCTGGCAACAGATACGGGAGAGCCGCAAACAAACTGGGCTGAAGAAGTCAGACACAAAACTTCGGAACTGTGTGTTCTCACAAATATGAAGCTCTGAGGAGAGGAACCTCATCCATGGTTGCAGATGGCAGCTAGTGGGTGCCTTGGGGGGGCCACCTGATCTCGTGGAGCTGCTCTTTCCCTCCTTTGGGGGGAGACTCTTGTGTATGTACTGGCCAAGCCTCAGGATTTGCTCCCTTAAAGGGATATGTCACCTCGCACAGAAATGACATGTCCTTGAATTTGAGGCCTGGGTCCCAAAGCAGGTGAAGGAGAAGCCACACCCAGAGCACCCGTGGAGGCTCTGCTCACCCTGTCTCTCCAGGTCTGGCCTCCCTTGCCTGGCCCAGGAGAGTCCTTCCTGCACCCAGCGCTCTCCAGCCAGAGATCCATCGTGCTGGGGCAGCCCTCCTGCCAGAGCTCAGGCAGCCACAGCCCTTCCCAGACGAGGCCCCAGGTGGACCAGCTTCTCCCAAAACCTCAGCATGGTTTTTCTCAACCCAAACGCTGACCCTCTCCCTCCACCCGCGGGGCCAAATGGTCCAGAAATGCAGATGTACTGGAAACATCAGGCGGGTGAGCAGCAGGGCCTTGGCCCAGGGACTCCAGAGGGGAACCGGACTCACGGCCTGAATGCCCCTGACAAGACCTAAGAGCAAGGCAGGGACAAGGTCTCCGGGGCCCTGGAGTCCTAGGGGGCAAGCGCCAGCAGGGGACTCAAGGCGCCCGCGCCAAGAATGCACCCACCCAGGACTCGGGCCTAGTTCCCGGAGTGGGCCCAGAGAGGAGAGCCCTTTGTTCCCGGGGACCCCCCGCCACCCCCACGAGGAAAGAGGAAACATCATCCTGTGGATTCAGTTTTCACGCCGACTGGACAATTTCCCTGCACAGGGTAAAATGAAATTAACACTCAGGAGAGCTTAACGGGTTTAAAGCCCGCCTCCATCCACCCTCTGCCTCCATTGTGAGCAGAGATAAAGGGACACTTTGAAAGCACCGGGCAGAGGAATGGCCTCTGAGGCCATATCTCCACATCTCCCGCACAGCACTCGATATCTGCCCACTGTGGAAAGACGAATTAAGACTTTCCCTGAACACTTGGCGAACACATGCTGTTAAAAGGGTCTATGCTCCCCGCCCCCGTCTGCTCCTATAAGAGGCTCTTCAGTTAACAGGTCCCCAAGGCACCTGCTACAGCAAGAAGGCCACCAAGGGGCCCTGCAGCAGGCCCTCAGGGGGCTCATGGCGCACGACAGGACAGGGCAGGCAGACCACCCTTAGACACCCGGCACAGGGCCTCCCAGCAGCTCTTACACCGGCTCTAGCCCTCCTGACCCAGATGCCGCCCCCTCTGAGCACCCGAAGGACGGGGCCGACTCAGCTCCAGGAAGGAAGAGGTGAGGCAACAGCACTGCGGCTGCCCTCGGGGCCGGTCCTGCCCCATCGTCAGAGGAAAGCGAGTCTGCCCAGGACGCACGCTCCCCGCTGGCCCCACTGCTGGGACTGGCCCGGGGCTGCGTCCAAACACGACCCCCAGTCACTGCAAAGCTCACTGACCGGACCGGGCAGAGGGGGCAGCACAGGATTGCGGCCAGCCCCTCGGGCCCACCCCGCCCCGCCATCACAGCACCAACCCCCGCTCTGGCTCAAAACCCAGTGCCCCTAGCCTCCAGGCTGGCAAGAGCAGAATTCTGCCAGCTGAGCCTCCGCGGGGTCCAGGTGCCCAGCCACCTTTTGTCTTGGGGAGAGTCTGCACCCTGAACTCCTCCAGCTGAGGGACAGAATCAGGGGGGTTGATGCAGATTCAGGGTCGGTCCAGCAGGGGGCGTCCCTCGCCTGACTTCTATGTGTGTCATAGCCTGAAGACACTCAGCAAGGACTGGTTGGCCTAAAAGGACACACAGGAGAACAGAACCACAGCGTGGGAGGAGAGGCGGCCAGCTGTACTGACGGGAGCCAAGGACTCAAGTATCAGACATTCCAAAAGCCGGGCAGGCCTGGCTCTGCAAGGAGTTGTTAGATGGTGTTCGATTAAGCATCTTAAATACACGTGACCAGATGACTGCTGAGAGGCATCTGCACCCCCAGAGTGAACAGGAGGGAAGCAGGACTAGGAGAAAGCAGGACCTGAATCACGTGGGGGGCAGAGGTGGGAAGGACTGAAGGGGGAGATGCTGGAGTCAGGCGGCCCGGTGACGGCATCTTTCCCAGCAGCTAGAGATGTGTGGAGGTGCAGGGCCACGGCTGCATCTTAGAAAGAGGCGCCCGGCCACAGTGGACACCAGAGGCACAGTGGGAAAGCGGGGCCAGCCAAGAGTCTGACAGGTAAAGCAGCATATGGGCAAATGGGCTCACTCCCCGGGAAGGCACCCCTAGCCTGAGGTGACCCCTGAGGGCCACATGCAAGCTTCTGAGGTCCCCAAGGCCCCTTCAAGCCCTTCAGGGACAGAAAGCATTGTGGTTGGTTAGCAATGTCAGCCCCTGATATGGTTCAGGGAATGCTGTCACCTTCAGTGACTTTCTTATCACCCCATTCACCCCACTATACCCCATCATTACCTATCATCACCCCATCACCTCATCATCACCCATCAATCATCTTCACCCATCATTACCCACCATCACCCCATCATCACCCAACATTACTCCATCACCACTCCATCATCACCTCATCACCCCACCACCACTTCATTATCATTCTATCACCCCAACATTACCCACCATCACCCCATCACTCTATCACCCCATTATCACCCATCACCCATCTTCACAAATCATTACCCATCAGCACCCCACCATCACCCACCATCACCCATCATCATGCTCTTACCACCCTCTCACCCCACCATCACCTCATCACCCCACCATTACCCATCACCCACCATCACCCCATCATCACCTACCATCACCCACCATCACCTGTCATCACCCACTTTCACCCACCAACTTCCACCTTCACCCCTGATCACCCCATCCCTGAAGGGGAACTCCAGCCTCCTTGTGAAGCTGTCTGGCCCACTCAGCATGCACAGCAAGCCATGGCTGCAAGCTTTGGAGAACCGGCCATTGTCCTTGTGCCAAACCAAGCAAAATAGGGAGTGCCTGAGGCTGAAGAGAGGCTCTGCTCTCCAGCACAAGCATTCTCCCAGCCACTGCCAAAAGGAGGACTTGACCCCAACTTTGCCGAGGAAAAGGCTGCCCCCTGCAGCCCACCACCATGTAGAAATGAGTACCTGGCCCTCCTGTGTAGCCAGGCTAACCCACGTGGTCCTGGAGGCTTCCAGTCCTTGCTAACAGGTCCTGAAGGCCCAGGGGACAGAAAGCACCTGCCCTACATCCAGCTGGAGGCTCTGGATTCCTGCTCAGAATGTCCTGCAGGCTCCATCGGATTCGCTGTGCTCAGCGGGGCATATGCCACAGTCCTCACCATGCTTGGCTATGGTATAGGTGCAGGTGCAAGTCACACTAACCTGCGCCAGCCTCCCAAAAGGAAGACTCCAGCAGAGAAAGGACTCTGGGAAAACAGCCCAGAAAAGAAGGAACCTGCCTGGCCTCGGGAGCAACAACAGGGCACCAAAGGATCCTTGGACACCCCTTTCCTGGTAGACCTGTCAGCCCAGCTTGCAATATCAGGGCTGGACCAGCTGCTTCCCAGATCTCCTCGGATGTCAAACTGCAGCTTTGAAATGCAGGTCATGAAATCAACTTAGTAAGTCACAATGAGCAGTCTCTTGGATGGAAAATATGGGTCAGGATAGGATGGGGAAGAGCAGAATAAAATAGACCAGGACAGAAAAATGTCACAGTGATATGGACAACTGTCTTTTCAAGTCATTTGCCCATTTTGTAATCGGTAGTTTGTCTTTTTATTGTTGAGTTGTATGATCTCTTTGCATATCATGGATATTAAATACTTATCGGATATGTGATTGCCAAATAATTTCTCCCACTGAGTTGGCTGCTTTTTCACCCTTCTCAAAAAGTCCTTTGAGGTGCAAAAGTGTTTAATTTTGAAGAAATTAAACAAAAAAATATCTGTTTTTTCTTTTGTGTCTCGTGCTTTGGGTGTAAACTTTAAGAAACTACCGAGTACCACAAGATTTGAAGATGTTTTCCTCCAATTTCTTCTAGAGTTTTATGGTTGTTGCTTTTATATTTAGGTTTTTGATTCATTTTTATTTCAATTTTGTATAGGTTGTATGATAGAGGGCCCCTTTCTTTCTTTTGGGTATGACTATTTATTTCACTCAGCACCATTTGTTAAATAAATTTTTCTGGCCCAGCTGGGAGTGTTGACTGCCTTGTCAAAAAATTTTTAAAACTCTACTAGATTGTAGATGTGAGACACTATTTCTGAGTTCAAGATTCAGTTTCTTTTGTGTGTGTGTGTAGATTCAGTTCTATTGGCAAATGTGTCTGTCTTTATGCCAGTACTATGCTGTGTCACCTCTGTAGTTAAGTAATATGCTTTAAAGCCCAGAAGTGAGATTCCTCCAACTTCTTTCTTTTTAAAGATCTTTTAGCTATTTGGGGCCCTTTAACCTTTCAAATAAATTTGATAATTGTTTTTTTTTTTTTCTGTTTCTGAAAAAAAAAAGGCTATTGGGATTTTTATTTGGATTGCTTTGAATCTGTAAATCAGTTTGGTAAAATTGATATCTTAAAATTGATATTTAGCTTCCAATCAATTAACATTGAATGTCCTTTCATTTATTTGTCTTCTTCAGTTTCTTTTAGCAATGTGTTGTAGTTTTCTGAATACAGGTTCTTTTATCCTCAGTTAAGTTTATTCCTAAATATTTGATTGTTTCAGTGGCTATTACAAATGAAATTTTTTAAATTTCCTCCTCAGATTGCAAACCAGTAGTGTACAGAAACACTACTGATTTTTGTATATTACTCTTGTATCTTGCCACTTTGCTGAACTTGCTTCTTAGTTCAAATAGCTTTGTTGTGTGTTTTTCAGGAGATTCTAGATATAGGATAATATCATCAGTGAATAGTGAAAGTTTTACTTCTTTTTTTCATATTTGGGTACCTTTTATTTCTTTATCTAGCCTAATTGGTCTAGCTAGAACTTCTAGCACAACATAGAATAACAATGATGACCGTGGGCATCCTTGCCTTTTTCTTCATCTCAATGGGAAAGCTTTCAGTCTTTCATCATTAACTACAATACTGGCTGCAGGTTTTTCATATATGCACTTAACCAAATTGAAAAACCTTGTTTTTATTCTTCTTTTTTGGAGTATTCTTTTATCAAGAAATAGTGCTATATTTGTCATGATTTTTCTGCATCAATCAAGAGGATCAGGTGATTTTTCTTCTTCAATTTATCAATGTGGTTTATTACACAAATTGATTTTTTCATGTCGAATCATCCTTGCATACCTGGGATAAAACCCACTTGATCTTGGTGTATAATTATTTTAATATGCTTTTGGAATCTGTTTGCAAGTATTTTGTTGAGAATTTTTGCATTTATATTCATTAGAGATATTGGTTGGTAATTTTCGTTTTTTGTAGATCTTTATGTTTTTGATATAAGGATCATGTTTGTGTCATAGGATGGGTTTGATAGAGTTCTTTCCTGTTCAGTTTTTTAAGAGCTTGAGCAAGTTAGGTATTAGTTCATCATGGAATGATTGATAGAATTCAACTGTGAAGCCATCTGGCTGTAGACTTTTCATCTCTGGGAGAAATTTGATGACTGTTTCAATCTCTTCACCTGTGATTAGTTTGTTGAGGTCTTCTATTTTTTCTAAGGTCAGAGAAGGTGGTTCTTGGGTTTCTGGGAATTTGTCCATCTTCTCTACATTGGCTATTTTTTTGGCATACAGTTGTTCATAATATCCTCTTATGGTCTCTGTTATTTCTGTGGGGTCAGTAGTAATGTCCCCCATCTCATTTCTGATTTTACTTGTTTGTGTTTTCTCTCTCTCTCTCTCTCTCTTTTTTTTTGTCAGTCTAGCTAAGGGCTTGTTGATTTTGTTGATCTTCTCAAATAACCTACTTTTGACATTGTTGATTCTATTGTTTTTTTGGTCTTGGTTTCTTTTATTTCTGCTCTGATCTTTATTATTTCATTCTTTCAGCTTGGTTTGTGATTAGTTTGCTGTTCTTTTTCTAGTTCTTCCAGGTGTGTGAAAGAGCTTCAATTTTAGCTGTCTCTTCTTTTTTAATGTAAGCATTGATGGCTATAAAATTCCCTCTCAGCTTTGCCTTTGCATTGTCCCATAGGTTTTGAAATGATTTGTTCTCAATTTCACTCATCTTAAGGTATTTCCTGAATTCTTTTGAAATTTATCCTTTGACCTACTGGTTATTTAAGTGTTCTTTTTATTCTCCATATATTCATGAATTTTCCCTTTTTCTGTCCATTATTGATTTCCAGCTTCATTCCATTATGACCAGAGAAAGTGTTTTGTATACATTGTCTTTTAAGAATTTATTGAAATTTCTCTTGTGGCCCAAAATAAGGTCTATCTTTGAGAAGGATCCATGATGACTTGAAAAATATATGTATATCCTGCTGCTTTGGGGTGCAACGCTCTATAGATATTTGTTAAGTCTGGTTCATTTATCATATTATTCAAATTCTGTTTCTTTATTTATTCTCGTTCTATATGTTCTATCCAATACAGAATTGTGTATTGAATTCTCCAGGTGTCATTGTAGGGACATCTATTTCTCTCTTCCATTTTGACAGATTGTGCTTCATGTATCTTGGGACACTCAGGTTAGGTGCATAAATATTTAGTCTAATTTTTTTTTCACTGAATTGCTCTTTTTGTTGATGAAATGACCTTCAAATCCCTTATAATAGTTTTGTATTTGAAATTTGTTTTGTCCTATATTAGTAATGCTACTCTAGCTGTTTTTGGGTTACTATATGCATGGAATAACTTTTTCCAACTTTTCACTTTTAATATGCTTGTGTCCTATGCCTGAGGTGTGTCTCTTGTAGACAATATATAATTGGCTCATTTTATAGTATTTCAATGAAGTATATGATTCAGACATAAATATACATAAATAATTGTATAGTAAATGTAAACTTACAAAAAACATGCATAAGCTCATAATATTTTAGCCATTCTATCAGTCTATGTCTTTACATTGGGGAGTTCAAATGATTAACTTTCAATGTTATTACTACAAAGGTATTGCTTACTTCATCCTTTTTGTCCTTCAGCTCTCTGTTGTCATATCTTTCTATTGTGTGTCTTCCTAACCTTTAGTTTACCTTTCCTAATAATCTAAATTACTATTATCTTCTCCAAATCTCTTTCCTTTGTTGTATTAGCCAAAGGGGTGCTGATGCAAAGTACCAGAACTCTGTTGGTTTTTATAAATGGCATTTATTTGAGATAGAAGCTTGCACTGGCAAGGTCATAAAGCATAAGTTACTTCCCTCACCATGTTGGAGCAAGATGGCTGCCAGTCTCTGCAAGGGTTCATACTTCCTCTTCCTCCTAAGGCTCTGTGGCCTCAGCTCCTTCCATTCTCAGCTGTAGGCTAGCGTAAGAATTGTCTTTTTACCTGGAGTTCATTTCTTTCTGGGCTTTCTTAGTTGTTCAGGGCTCTGGTCTATTTAGCTGCAAATTTTCAAGTGAATGGCTTGACTGTCTCCCCAGGGCTCCAGCATCAAATCTCCAACTCTCTCCTCTGCCATGTTGTTTTCTCTGTGAGTCCCCACTTACCAAAGGGGTGGAAGCTCAACATCTTACTGACATGGCCGAATCAAAGGCTTAATGATAATTTAATCCAGTAAAATTGAAACCTCTGAATTTAATACAATCTAATATATCCAGAGGTACACTACAGATTACAAACACAATCCAATATCTATTTTTGGAATTCATAAACAATATCAAACTGCCACACTTTCTTTTTCCTTTCAGGGTGCAGCACTCCTTTCAGTATCTCATGTAATTCTGGGCTTTTGCTAACATATTCTATCAGTTTCTGTTTGTCTGTGAAGACTTTGAACTCACCCTCACTTTTGAAGGACTGTTTTGCCAGATACAGAATTCCTGGCTGGCAGTTTTTTTCTTTCAATACCTAAATTAACCATACCACTTTCTTCTCACCTCCATACTTTCTGATCTGAGTTTAGCATTTAATCTTATTGAGTTTCCCTTGTATGTTATACTTTTCTTTTCTTTTGCTGCTTTCGGAATCCTCTCTTTATGTCTGATATTGTCATTTTGAACAGAAGGTGCCTTGGGATAGGTCTGTTTCGATTTATTCTGTTTCAGATGCATTGTCCTTCTTGATATTGATATTTTTGTCTTTCATATGTGTTGGAAAGTTTTCAGTTATTATTTCCTCAAATATTCTTTCTGCACCTTTTCCATTATCTTTTCTTACTGGGACTACATAATGATATATTTGTGTGTTTTGCATTTTCCTACAATTCTCTGAGACTCTGTTCCATTTTTTCCATTCTCTTCTCCTCTCTTTTCCATTTCATATGTTCTGTCTTTGAAATAACTAATTTTGTCTTTGAGCAATTCAGGTTTGCTCTTATATGTATCTAATATATTTTAATCTCATCCATTGTGACTTTCGTTAGCATAAGATCTATTACTTTCCTTTGCAGTCTTTCAAATTGTTCTTTATACTTACACATTATCTTCTTTATATCTTTTATTTCTTTAGTCATATTTTCTTTAAATTATTTGAATTCATTTAAGAATGTTGTGTGATTTTCACTGGTTGTCTTAAATCCTATATCTCTTCTGGATATTTGGTTTGTTTCTTGGCTAGACCATCTCTTGTTACCTAGGATGGCTTGTAATATTTTGCTGCTGTTCAGGCATCTGAATATTTTGGTGAATTTCTCACTATTGCCTTTTTTTTTTTCACAGATCTCCTTTCATCTTATTCTAAAAGTCTTTAAAGTTGTCCAGCTTATTTATCAAAATTGAGACAGGGACTCACTAATGGGGTGCAGATATTCTCTCAGGGGTTAGGATACAGAGAGAACTGTAGTTTTAGTCCATGTAAATTCCAGTCAGGCCAGCAGATGGCGCTCATTGGTACACCTTTCCAATGAGGTATTTCAGTCTTGACTTTCCTGTGTTTCTGTGTTGAATCTCAAGAACAGAGATTCAAAGCAGACTCTGCTGGCCAAATTCACTAAAGAAAAGCTCCCTGACTCCCCCCTTCCTTTTCCTTTGAAACAGCTGAAAGGAAGGAATATTTCTGTTCACTTTTTCATCAGCTGTAGTGAGCCAGGGGTTTTACTCAAGCTTAATATCTTGGTGGTTGGGGGAGCCTTTCTGGCCACCATGGGGGCTTGCTAACTCTTCATCTCTCTGTCTTTCACACTCTTGGGAGTTGTGCTGCACTGTCCTGGTCTGCTGACCCCCAAAGCAGTTCCCTCAGACAGATTTTGGCTCGTTATCCATTGTTTATATCAGAGCATTGAACTCTGCCTGTTGGTCCAATGTCATATTCCCATAATCCTCCCAAAAAAGTCTTTTTAAAAGAAATGGAAAAAGCATTTATCAAATTTATTTAGAAGGGTAAAGGGCCGCAAATAATTAGAAAAAAATTTTTTTAAAGATGAATGAAGTTTGAGAAATCTCTTACAGACTTTAAATCATATTACCTAGCTATAGTGGTAAATAAAAACAGTGTAGTACTGGCATAAAGATAGGCACATAGACCAATGGAATCAAATTGATGGTTCAGAAACAGAGCCTCAAATCTATGATGAAGTGATTTTTAACAAGACTGTCATACCCACCCCCCTGGGGTAGAACAATCTATTCAATAACTTGATATCTATAGCCAAGAGAAAGAAAGTGGAACCCTATCTCACACCTTATATAAAAATTAAATCAAAATGGATAAAAGACATAAATATAAAAATGATAATAATAAAATTTCTAGAATAAAATGTAGAAAAATACTTTCAAAATCTGGTGGTAGGTGGGCATTTCTTAAACTTTACACTGATAGCATGTGCAATGAGAGAAAACATGAATAACTGGGACCTCCTCAAACTTACACACATTTGTGCTTCAAAGGGCTATGTCAAGGAAGTGATATAACAACCCACTCAATGGGAGAAAATATTTGGAAACAAATAAACTAGAAGTTATGGTTTGATTTCCATGTTATATATAAAGATCATACCACTCAACAATAAAAGAGCAAGCAATCCCATTTAAAAGATGGGCAAAATACTTAAGTAGTCATTTCTCCAAAGATGAACTACAAATAACAAAAACAACACATGAAAAAATGTTCAGTATCACTAGCTATTAGGAAAACACAAGTCAAAACTACAAGAAGATATAATCTCCTGCCTCATAAAATAGCCATGATTTTAAAAATAAACAGAAAACAAGTGCTAATGAGTATGTGGAGAAATATGAACACTCCTTCACTGTCAGTAGGAATGTAGAATGCTGAAGCCTCTGTGGAAGACAGTTTGATGGTTTCTAAGGAAACTAAATATAGAACTGCCATACGATCCAGCAATCCCTGTAGTAGGAATACATCGAGAACTGAATACATTGTCAGAAAAAGACATTTGCACACAGATGTTCATAAATACATTATTCACTATTGACAAAAGGCAAAAACAACCCAAGTATCTAGCAACCAATGAACGGATAAACAAAATGTGGTATCTGTGTACAACGGTATTCTATGCTCTTGTAAGAAGAAGTGAAATTGGGACACATATGATAACATGTGTTTAATAAAGACCTAAATAAATGAAAGAATATTCCATGTTCAAATATTTGAATACATATCATTAATGTGCCAATTCTACAAAAGCTCTTTAGAGATTCAATGCAACCCAAATCAAAATTCCATCAGATATATTTGCATAAATGGAAAATCCAATAAAAAATTTGCATGGGGAGTATAGGGTACAAATAACCAAAACATCTTGAAGAAGAAGATTGATTTTAGAATACTAAAAGCTCCCAATTTAAAATTTATTATAAGACTACAGTACAAGGGCAAACATATAAACTGTTAGAATTGATTGGGGGTTCAAAATAGACCTTCATGTCTATTGTTAAAAATGATGAAAGAATAGTCTCTTCAATATATGGCATTGGAAAAATTGGCTAGTTTATGCAAAAGAATGAATGTGGAACTCTACCCCTAACCACATACAAATATTCACTCACAATTGAACAAATAACAAAGTATAAGAACTAAAAGTATAAAATCTCTTGGAAATTGAGTTATGCACAACAAATGCTTGTTTTTAAAAATTAATCTATTCCTGCAGTTTTAAATCCATTTTAAATAGGGCATTTTAGTTAACATGTAATCAGTTGAGTAAGTTTGGGCTCTAATACAATGACTTCCATCTTTTATAAGCAGAATGAAATTCAGATATCTAGAGAAAGGCAATGTAGAGGATGCAGGTCAATGGAACCATGAATAGAAAGGAGGATGACCATGCCTTGTGCACTGCCATGTGACAGAAAAGTTAAGGTGAAGGGTCACTGGCAAGCAGAACAAGAACACCCCAGTCTATGGGGAGAAAGAATCAATTTTCTAATGCCTTGATTTTGGACTTCTGCCAGCCTCAAAACTGTGAACAAATAAAATCCCGTTGCTTAACCCAAGCCATTTTATAGTATTTGATTTAGCAGGTAGGAAACTAAGACAAACTCTTAGAGGAAAATATAGGGAAACCTTTACATTCATACCAAAAACCAAATGCAAAAGAAAAAAATAGATAAATGGGAATTCAGCAAAATTAAGAAAAAATGTTCATCAAAATACTTTATCATGAAGGTAAACAAAAACCTACAGAATGGTAAAAATATTTCAAAATTATTTATCAACGTGTTTACTATCAAGATTGTATAAAGAAATCTTAAAACTCAACAACATAAAGAAATACAATCCAATTAAATTAAGGAGCAAAATTAGATTTTTCTCCCAAGAAAATAGACAAATGCTCAATAAGCACATGAAAAGAAGCAGAACCTCAATATCATTAGGAAAATGCAAATCAAACAAACAATGAGATAAAATTTCATACCCACTAGAATACTTACTATGAAAACCAGAAAATAACAAGTGTTGGAGATGATGTAGAGAAATTGTACAGTTGTTTATTGTTGGTGAGAAAGTGAAAGGATGCTGGTACACCTGCTGTGGAAATGAAAGTTAGGTTTACAAAGTGCAAAGGCCACTTCCAGGCAAATAAAAATTGAAACCAAGGGCTTCAACAGATATTTTCACATTAATTTTCTTAGTGGCACTATTCAAAGCCAGCAAAAATGGAAGCAACCTAAATGTGCATCATCACATGAATGTAGAAGAAAAAGACAATAAATACGTAGAAAGGAATATTATTCCATCACAAAAAGAAATTAAGTTCTCAAACATGCAACAAAATGCAGGAATTTGAAGACATCATGTTGATTAAAATAAGCAAAAGCCAAAGGACAAATATTCTATGATATCAGTGGTTAAAAATTAGCATATGCAAATTAATAAAGTCAGAAACTAGAATACAGGTTAACAGGGCCCGGATTGGGTATAGGAAATGAGGAGTTAATGCTTAACTGCTACACAGTTTGTGTTTGGGATGAGGGAAAAGTTTTGGTCATTGATGATGGTGATGGTATCACAAAAAGATGACTATTACCACCACTAAGCAGGGGCAATCAGGACGTCGGTCACTCGTATCATCTTAAACACTCAGTAAAGTTCTGGTAGTAAATAAAACTATCTGCTTAAATTGTTTCTCTACTTTGAAAAGTGCAGAAATTAAAAGAGACCACACACAAAAAAATAGAAACAGATTACCAGAGGTTGGGGTGGGGGTGGTGCATGGGGAATTAATGCTCAATTAGTAAAGAATTTGTGGTGCAGGAAAACTTTCAGTAATGGATCAAGGCGATGGTAGCACAACATTAATTAATACCACTAAATTGTTATTTGAAGGTGGTTAAAATGCGAATTTTTATTTTGCTTTAATAGCAAAATAAAGATATTTTTAAACCCATAGAATTGTATAACACAAAGAGTGAACATTAATGTAAACTATAGACTAAGTTACTAGTTAATTGTGATCATTTTGTTTCATCATTTGTAATAAAGGTACCACACTAATGCAGAATGTTAATAAGAGGGAAAATTGTGTGTGGCGGGCTTGATGGGTATATGTGAACTCTATTTCTGCATGATCTTTCTGTAAATCTATAACTGTTTAAATAATATATATGTATATTCAACCTAAAAAAAAAGAAACTACACATAATTGAAAAGATGTTAGAGAAAAGCAATTAATCCTAAATATTTTAAATACTCTAGTAAATGCTAGAAGTTATATGGCTATAACCAATACAAGCAAATCAATTTTATCATTATTAATATTGATTAAAATTGTCATGAATATATAAAATATTGTAAACAAAAGAGATTATATATATAAACTATATATTAGTAAAATAAAAGTTCTAATTTGTTAAATAATTTGATGTTAGTATACTTTTTTTATTAATGAGGAGGCTTCAAGAACCTATAAAACAATACAGGGGAGAGATCTAAGAAGAATATTAGCCTTTCAATTAATATTGGAAATCATGCCTGAAGGTGAAAGGATGCTTTGTGGAGGTGGAATTTTAGGTGGATTACTTTCCTTAGATACTGTGTGCAGGTGAGAAGATAAAATAGAGAGATTGCAAGGCAAATCTGTATACACACTGACATGAATAAATTTAATAAGTCATGTTACAAAGGAGAAAACAAATAATTTAAATGCAAGTTTTATGAAAGAACTAAAGTTATAGAATGATGAGGAATAATCTTGTGATCTTATTTGGAATAAAAGCATTCATGTTAAATCTGCAGAACTATTCATTAACTTTGTTACAGAAACAGTTTCTAGTTCATGCCACCATAGATGGGAGATATGAGAAGTCATCCTAGTTCCCTAGTACATGAAGAAAATCAGTCATAACTGAAGTTTTCAAACCACTAGGTAATTTGGAAAATTTCTTATCCATCATGTGTTGATGATTTGATGTTGAAGAGAAAGAAAATAATCACTGGATATGCTCAGAGTTTTAAACAATCATTTTTCAGTAATAGTGTAAATATGGATGAATAATTGAAAGTTTATTGAATCTTGATCTCATAGTAAATCATTTCATTTGCATAGATTCTTTTATTCTGTGAATTCTAATGTTAATATATATCAGCAGTGTTTGGGAAAAACAAACAAACAAAAAGAAACATGTGTATTCATTCATTTCAAGATTGCCACTTGTTGATTTCCTGTATCATGATTTCCAGTTTAGAAGCCTTATATTGATGTCATTGTTAGCATATTCTTTATTGATATTGTGAATTGTTTCCATTTTGTTTTTTAGTGTCAAGTTAATAATTCATACTTTGACTTCCACGGACATTCACCACATAAATAAACATGAACAACCTCACCATCATCACAAAATTCCTTCTTAAGGACAGGTCAAGCTCCCAGGAGCTCCAAGTCTGGCAAGCTCTGCTGCTTTTGGTGATTTATCTCAGAGTTCTAACTGGGAATCTTCTGTTACTATCATTGTACCCAACCCATGTCAACATTCGTCAATGCATTTCTTTATGAGCAATTTATCCCTCATAGATCATCTCTGCTGAATTTCAGATTCTGTTCCTTAAATGATTATACCTTTTATGACAAGGAGTAAATTTATTTCTCACCCAGCATGGGCTGCAAAATTTCCTGGTTATCTTCTTTGGAACCACAGAATTCACCTTCCTATCTGTGATGTCCTATGACTGCTAATTTGCCATTTGCCACCCTCTGCACTATGGATTCACCATCATGATATGTCCATGCACCCAGGCAGATGGTGGTTCATTGACAAGTGGATTGATCCATTCTGCTATGTACACAGGTTCCATGTCCAGTCCAGGCTTCCTTCACAGAGTCCAATGTGATACAGCAATATTTATGTGATATATCTGAAATTCTGAGGATCAAATTTCCAGATGTTCAGTTTTATGTATTTTTGTACCCTCTCTCAAGTGCCCATATGCGCTTAATATGTTTTGCCTTTTTAATTATGTCATATATTAATATATATTTATTGGTGATTTGTATGCATTCTGTGGAAGCCTGCGTAAAGCATTATCCACCTGCATCCTACAGTTGGGAACTCTGCTGATATTGACAATTTCTGCATTGTTTGCTGCCTTAGACCCCTTTGCAGATGAAGCTCTTAAAGATCTTCTCACAGCCATGTTTTAGACGATGGTGCCCCCAGTTATAAACCCACTAATCTATATTGTGCAGAATAGAGAGGTTAAGAATGCTTAAAGCAGAATGTTTAACAGATATGTTGAGTTCCAAAGAAGGGATTTTCTTATGTGAAAAATAATTAAAAACAAAAATGATTAATTTATACTTGATATATAGTTTTATATTTGAATCTGTCCCTGTAAAATATCTATAGTATTGCTGTCTGTTAATTTTTGGTTGTTAACATGTATCAATCAGCTATATACCTCTCTGTTTTAGTTCTCATTCACAATTCCATATTTCTGTAATTCTTTTGTTCTTGAAATGGCTTTCCACATTGTTTTGTAAAATTATTGTTATGGTATTGAACTAAAAACAATTATGGCATCATAAAGAGAAGAACATGCCTTATATAACAGTATCTTAACAGTTACCTATTCTTTTTAGATAATTTCATGATACTGGATGCTGCTACCCTGGAAGAAAATATGATGTATTTTGAGTTATAGAAGCATTGTTTTTAAATTTCCTTTCTTGTGTATTTATGCATATACATGTTTCTAATGATAATAATAAAGTGATTAGTACAAGAAACAACTGTGGAAGTGAGGACTCACCAAGAATACACCCCTGAGAAATGCACAAAGGCTGGAATCCTTGATGAGTTATCTCCCGTATTGAAAAGGGAAACTATAAAAATCTTACCCTTTAGCACAGAAGATATTTCACAAGATTTTAGTCTTTTACTGAGCTCTGTATGAAAAGATGTATCCCATACTTGTTTCATTCTAGCTTTGTACATGATGAAAAACAAGGACTCAATAGTTATAGAATGCAGTGACATATAGCAATAAATGATATTGTATTTTCCTTCAGAATACCAGATATCATTTATACTGTGATTCACTCTTCCCACCAATAAGATGTGAAAGTTATCTTCTCTAGATGGAATGAGTTGTATTTTTCTGATTCTGTAACGCTGAGTCAGCATTCTGGTCATAAGACTATATTATTCATTTTTTCTCAGAAATAAATTAATTGAAGGTTTAATTTTTAACTTTATTCAGAAAGTATTGAGTATTTAGGAACTTATGCTCACTTATACTCAGTTGACAAATTAGTCTCATTATGGCTTAGTATGTCGTGTTCAACATAGATTCAAGCAATTGATGTAGAATATAGGCCTTCTGTCATGCAAAACTAATAATCCTAGTAAAATAATAATATCCTGAACTTTATCCCTATTCATCAAATGTCTAAAATATGTACATATATTTTCAATATTTTGAAAATTGATTAATACATCATATTTCTTTTAAAAAACGTATTTCTGCTACCTAGGTCTGTTTCAGTTAGGTGTTACATTTGTAAAGGCATCACTGACTGAATTTCTATACAGTTCAGAGCTATAAAAAGAGAATGCATATCAGGATCTTTTCACATGTGAATAAATCATATTTCAGCATCTTTTATTTTTATTTGAATTGATATTCACATATAGAATTTCTATCCAAGTTTCTCCTCTCTAGATATTTCAATATCCATACTTATTTAATTTTAAATTTCTGGGCTCCTGATAAAAGTCAAATGCTGTTTGTTTCTTATTCTATTATTTATTTTTTTGTTATTATACGATATTGTATTTTATGGATTTCTGAAATTCTACATTGGTTTTTCTAAGTGTGTGTTTTTAATTAATGTGCCAGCATGTGGTACACTATATCAATCAGAAAACTTAATTTTACCATGAGTGAAAAGTTATTCTTAGTCTTGATTTATGTAATATTTAATCACCAATTTCTTTTTATCTCAGGATTAGAATGAACATTTATTTCTTCAGTGTTTTCCACATATTTGTACTAAAATTTTATTTATGAAACAATATCCTTCAAGATATCTTCAAACATAAGAAATGAATATTTAATGTTAGAGATTTTGTTTATACCCATGCATACTATCCCCTAGTATTCTAGCAGTCTTTAATCTGTAATATATACTATTCATAGCATAATACAGATGAAAACTTATCCTTTAACACTTTGAATATATTAAACGGAGGTATAACAATAACATAATGCCCAAAGGACTGACTCTGTACATTTCTAGTCATTTAAAAATATTTCTTTATGTTCTTTCTCATTTGAACTTTCCATTTCTGGCAATATTGTATAGTCATGTGATTTGTGTGAACAGTTGAGTATATGGCAATTGAAAGCTGTTTAGCAACTCTCTTCTTTGGCAGTAATTATTTGGGGAGTTGTGCAATGATAAGTAGGCATGGAGGTGTATATGGCTTTGGGGTGTCCCATCAATGTCACTTTGCAGGTCTCTTTCCCATCAAGCTTCAATACATAAAAACTGTCCATGGTCCCCCCTAACATTTTACTCAGTATCTTTTTCATTAAACAGCAACCTTCAGATTGTTTTAACCTGTATGTGGCTGTCTGCTGAGTGTTCCTGTGTTAGCAGGATTAGGCTAAGGGATTTGATTTTCACCAAAAAAATATGAATATAATACATGTCAGCATTACATGCTCATTACTTTTCCCAGAAGCTATATATTTTTTTTATTTTTAAGATGTATAATAGCATCTCTCCATCATTATGCTTCTATGTATACTAAGGCTTCCTCCACTATTCTTTGGACATAAATCATATATTGATTGATTTCAAAATCGATTAGGATCAAATCATGAGTACCTGCCTATTGTCCTCATCATGGATATTCATTATTTTGCTTGTTCTTACTATTATATTGATGGTTTCTTTATAAGGATCTATATGATATGCATATATCTTGGACTAAATATCTATGGAAGATTTTAAGTGAGGTATGGCATAAATATGCATGCATTTCAACAACCAAAGAAAGAAATGATTTTTAAAACTGAAATAGTTAAAAAGATGGGTGGACTCTTCAGTTATTTGTTCCTGAGAGGAACTCAGAAACTTCAGTTTGATCTTGAGAATGTTTATATTTCTCATTAAACCTTGTTTTCCAATTCCCCCCTACATTAACATGTTGTAGTCATGAATTCAGGTACAGTTGATCCATGTGTCTCGGGATACAAACACCACTCTCCTCCTTCATCTTAAAGATCAGGAAATTTGGATTTAATACATCTAAACAAGAAGCACAAAAGCGAGTATTGTATTATTGGATTGGTTAAACCCAACTCACAGGTCAGCTATCAATTTATATTCACTTCTTCTCACACAGTTTGGTGCTAGTTTTCAGTATAGAAATAGCTAACAGGGGGTACTTCTTAAATACTGATCAATTAAGAAGACAAACTTGTTCCAGTAGCATTGTAAAATGCACAATTATCTATTTTAGAAGAGAAAATAAAGCCGTATCTCTTGGAAATAAGAATATATGGGATGAGTTAATTTTAGGGATTAACTAGAATTTTTAGTAGTAACAATATTTCCCTCTTCTATAGAGGTAACCATCTTTCTGCCTTTAAGTGATACATTAACTCATTGTTTTAGTTTCATAGGCTACTTAAGCAAATAACTTGCAAAAGAACAGTTTTGAGGCTAATAAAAGTCTCAATGGAATTCTCACTAAGGTGATGCTTTCTTACTGAAAACTGGAATTCTGGGGATGGCTGCTGGTAACCCTTCATTCTGGGCTCCTCTGTCACATGATACTGCACATGGAGGCCTCTCCTGATCTCTCCCTTTTCTTCCTGAGTCCATTGATTTTAAGCTTCCCTGTGGCTTTCTATCTATCTCTCTGAATTTCATTCCACCTATAAAAACTCAAGTAAGAGGATTGAGACATTCTGATTGAGGTGGGCAACACATTAACCAAAGTAACCTCATTAAAAGATCCTTCTGAGATATATTCACATGCCATATGATCTATCCAAAGTGGATAATCAATGGCTTTTTTAGCTCCATGGCAACGAGGGATTAATACCAAGTGCCAACTGGCAACATGTTTGGAAAAAAGACCTTGAATAAAAGGGGGAAAAGGTAAAGAGAAATGAGTTCACATGGCTAAGAGACTTCAAAGAGAGTTGGGAGGTCATCCCAGAGGTAATACTTATGCATACCTCAGTAGGATCTCATAGAACACCTAAGTGGATATCACCCTACACTGAGGGACCCATAAGGGCTCTGATGACACCCAGGTCCTATACAAG
>JAQZBX010017283.1:0-35724 GCA_029593785.1 Cabassous unicinctus | reverse complement strand
AAAAAAAAAAAAAAAAAAAGATTTGTTAACATTTTTTAACATTTAACATTTTTTAAATGCTCTTATATTTTTGATAAGATATGAACATGTGTAATACTTGAAATTTATATTTTATTAGCATTTCTATAATTATTGAATATAAACTGTACATTTTTAGTATAATACCACATGATAGTTCAAAATGAAGGCATTCATCAGCAAATTTATCAATACTACATCCCAGGCATTAGGCTAAAAATGAAAAATAAAGAGAAGGATAAAACACAGTCCATGTCCTCCTGGAGTTAGTATAGAGAAGCAGTTCTCAATTTGAGGTGCACATTGGAATTACCTGGAGAACCTTAAAAATACAGATACCTGGATCCCACCACAGGTAGTCAGATAGAATTAGACTGGTGTGTGTCCTGGCTTTGGGGAATTTTATTAGTTCCCCCAGGTGATTATGTTGTACAGCCAAGGTTGAGAATCACCAGTATAGTGAGATAATGAATAACCAGGTGACTTTTCAAGACAATATTTGGAACAATAGTGTCATACACAAAGAAAAGTCATAGGGCACTTTCCTCAGAATTTATTATTCTTAAGGGAGATAAGGGGATACCAGAAAAACTCTACTCTTATCAGAATATTAAAGTAGAACCTTATTAAGCTTTTAGATGACCCATCTAAAAACCAAATATAAAAGATGTGGTACATTTATATGTAAAATTCTGTCATATTGAAGTTTCTTTCCAAGTTCTAATTATTTATTTATAGAGTTAAAAACATTTTTTTGCATAAATCCCAAAGCCAGTCCCTATTCAAATATTCTTTCTGAAGTTTGTTGTATTCTCAGCAATAAAAAAAAAAAAAATTACTTGAGATCCTGAAGATGAAACTCTTTTTCATATCTGCTATCTCAGAAAGAAATAAAGGTATTAGCTTCTATATGAGACATAATCAAAAGGTAGAACAATAGGAGCAAAACAATATGCAAAGAGTATTTCTTTCTTCTCCACAAGCAATTAGATATTTAGAGCCAGATAGTCTAGTGCTAATTCTTTGTTCACAAAATTAAATATTCACATAAGTAATCATCAGGGATTATTGAATATGTTAATATGAAATACAATTTTCAAACTAAATAACTTACATCAGTGAATTTTCATCTCAAATTTTGAAAATGGGAATTCCACATTCCTTTTGTGTAAGATAAAATACATTGCTTAAATATTCCAATTTTGTGTTCTGTAACAAGTGGGTCTGAGAAATGCTCAAAAGCATTGTGAGGCTATGTGTTCCCAGCAACGCTGCATCGGCTTTTGCTGTTTTAGGTCTCCATGATTATAGCAGAGGTTACCTATTATACTGCCATGTGTCTCTACATGCTCATGGCCCTAAACTCACTTCATGTTCTCTATGTAGTTCTTCGCTGTACAATTCTGCAGTGCCTGCCTCATCTAAATTTCTATGTATTAATGTAGTTCTCTGTAAAAGCCAAAGATACATATATATCCTAATATATCATTTAAAAATAACCCTTCTAATGATGGCCTAAGGAAGGAATGAATTGAATTGATTTTCTGAAATTGAACATAATAAATTCATACTGTTGATATGAAAGCAAAACATAATTTTTATGGTCTTGTTCTTTCAAATGCATGGTTCTAATTAAAGATTTGAATGTTCTCCTGTTACACAGAAAGCATGCAACAGAATTCTGGACAGCATGCCTTTTCACAACATACCAATGACCTGAACATTTCCATTATAATGAAAAACAAAACAATGTGGGTTTCAAGATCTGATTGGGTGAAAGTATATCCAAATATCATATTAATTGTGAAGCTCTTGAATTTTTCTATTCCTTTCTGCCAAAAGCAAAGCATTTTGTACTATAAGCAGAATTCTTTCTGCAAGTCTGGGTTCTGAGTTTTGTATCTATGCACAATTGTGGGTTTTATTTGGAAAGGTCACATGCTTTGATTTTTGGTGATTAACAACTAGAATAATCTGTGCTCACAATAAAATAAAGAAAATCGCATCCAATGTAATATAGAGATTTATCTTATTTTTATTTTGCTGGAGGCTTTATTTGCTTTCTTGAGCATGAATAATCAAGATATTGCACACAATTGGATTAAAAGTAAATCAACAGCAAATAGCAAAACTAAATTTGACATGATCAAATTTTTAGCACTCAATTTTTAGAGTTTATTCTCATTTACCAAGGGCAAGAGAAGACAGGATAGGGGCAGAGGGTGTGGTATGTGTATGGGGGATGGGGGTTGTGTATATATGATATGTATGTGTGTGAGAGTGTCCATGTGTGTGTGTGTGAGAGACAATGCCTAGAAAAACAAGAGGAAAGAGGGAAATTTTATCAGTAAGTCTCTTAGTTCCCTATTGCTTTGACAAGGATATCACATAAAAGAAATGGTTATATCACTCTTTTAGCTTTAGAAAACTATACATTTATGAGTATTCAAATGCCTTTGCTGATGTCATGCTCAACAAACAATATTCTGTCCTTTTTAGAGGACTGAAAAATTCACTGTTGGATAGCTGACATTTACATTTCTCACTGTGAATTAATCAGTTGGTCTCTCATCAATTTGGTTAATGTAAAGGAGCTTTCAACACATACAAATCTGCTGAGTGAAGCCGCATCAGTAGCCGGCAGCCATGTTCCAAAACGGAGTGCCGTGTCCCAAATGGAGAAAGCGCCACTGTCACACAACCAGCGATATGATCTAACTCGCGGGACTCACTCTTCACCCCTTGGGGCCGCTACAGTGGGGGACTGAGAAAGGTAACACTCCTGCCTTTTGAAAACAGTTACTAGAAATGCTTTTGTTCATTTTTTCCTGGTTAAAAGCACTTTATTGATTACAATATCAATTCACAGCAACATTATTTCCCTGAGTTACTGTACTCATAATAATCAGGCAAGAAAGATCCAAGAAAACTGTTGAATCATGGTACAGATCTGTAGTTTATTGGTTGGTTTAAACCTTTATGGAAGCTTTAATCTAGACATTCACGTTTCCCATAATTAGGAATGCTAGTCATATTCAGTTACAATGTGTAAAAACCATTCTAGGTGAGTGAATAAAAACATTTTCAGAGTACTCTAACATGAAAATGTTTTGGGGAATGGATATTGCTCAAGTAATTGAGCACGTGCCCACCACATGGGAGGTCCCAGTTTGGTTCAGGTGCCTCCTGAATAAACAAGAACAAACAACAAGCAAAACAAAAACAAACAAACAAAAAAACAGCTCAGAGAAGCTGATGTGTCTCAGTGGTTGAGTGCCCAATGTCCCGGGTTCAATCCTTGACCCTGGGTACCTCAAATAAAAAAAGAAAGAAAAAATCTTATTTTGATCAACTAAAAAACCCACTTAGATATGGGGTGCCTTTTGATAAGAATATGCAGATGCAAGTATTCAGATGCTTCTTTGAAAAGAAAACAAAAGATAGAACACCATTGTGTAAATGGCAGAAAAGTCTATCATATATATCACTGAAGTTGTATTAATTAAAAAAGAAAAAAAACCACTGTGATGTTGGATTCTGTTCAGCACAATTAATATCAGTTGTAATATATAGCATTTTAATTATAATGCTGCATTCACTACTCCTTATAGTTTCACATATGACTTCAAACTATGACATGGGACATGAAGACCCAGAATTAGCAATATGTCATTATTTTGTGAATTCACTAATTCACTAAATTGAAGAACACATTGTATGCAATCCTTTAAAATGTGATCCAAGAAAAACAATGGACACTTAAGAAGTTGATCTTCTGTCTTATACAATATATTGACATGTACGCAAGCCAAGTGGCAGTTGGAATTGTGTGAAATTCTATAAGAAGCACATAAATAACTCAAGAATCTTGAGCTAAAAGAAAATATCAGTAGTCAGTGACAATACTCAAGTTCACATAGACAAATGTAATTCCCTTATAAGCTATTATAGCAAAAGTTATGCTCCAAGGACTATGAAAACTGAACTTGTATGAGAAAAATGGCACTTAGGAATCTCTCAAAAGATAATCTTGGTTCCAAGAAGATTTGATTAATGAGGTTCCTCTCTTTAGTCCCAGTATTTCCTCAAGAAATATGACTAATCTAGCCTCCTTGCAAAAACAATATGCAAAATATTTTCTTTTAATTAAGGCTGAAAATTAATAATGTAATACATTTAAGGGAAAACAATGTGTTTGTATGCATTCTAGACTTCCTGATGAACCCTGATAGGCATCCCATCATCTGGGGCCCAGATAGCAGGCAGGAACAGAGACTGGTTCTGGTCTAACCCCTGATGGCATCTGTGAGGAGGATCCAAAAAAAAAAGAAAATCTAATAAAAACTTTTAGAAGGAGCCAGAGGAATAAATGTGATTTGAATGTCAAAATATTAGGTCATATAAATCATACATGACACATCAACAAGTGATGGAATTCAGGAAAGCATCTGGGATGAGTTTGGGAACAAGGATGGTCCATGTTAATTGCTCCAACAAAGTATAAAGCCATGACTAATCTTTATTATCTTATTTATTTTGTAGTAGGCATCTAACTGAAGGATATATGCTATATTTTTAAAATAGTTTAAAATAAAATTAACTTGGAAAATATTTGCAAATAGATAACAAGTGATTATCTTGCACAATACCTAAAAATCTCTAAGATAGTAAATATCATTCAGAAAATGAAAACATAGCAATAAATAAAGCATGTAGACAAGAATTCAAAATATAAATAGAAATGAGATACAAATTTAAACAAAGTCAACTATATATCAATTTGATGACTATTATTTAAATAAATTTCCATAGTTGATGAATATGTATGCATAATTTACTGTGGGATTTTAGCATAGTACATGTAGCAGTATAGGTATAGTTTTCTAGTCTAGGAATTTAGACCATGGAAGTATTAATAAATGTTTAACCTGGCCACAATCATTCTTTTAAGAGGGTTTTCAAAGCCACAGGTCTTGCAATAAGAAATACCATTGTCCAGAAAAATAAATGGAGATTTATTAATATGAGACAATTAAGAACAAATAAATCTTTCCCAGAAGGCTCCATTGTCCAACATTGCATCAAAGATCATCTCTGAAAGACTGAGCATGGGAAAGTGAATTATCAATGGTATTTACAGTAATATATATTTATGTATGAATCAGATGGGCAAAAAAGATAATTCAAACAAAATTCAGCATATGTTAAAAAAGAAGAGGAAATAATTCTTGTGTAGAAGAGCTGTGTCTCCATATCAATATATCTTTGTATTAAATTCAACTCCTAGTTGAATCACTTGCATGCATTATCAACTACTCACAATTGAAGAAAGGATGGATTAACCTTCTTAAAACATGTGCTAATCACCAAATATTTGGTTAAAATGTGTATAGATTCAAATACCTGACTCTTTAGACAAATTCTATATATTAGTATATCATCTGTAAAAATCTTAACAAATTAGGGAGTTTTTTCCTATAAATCTCAACTGTTTATTAACATGGTATAGAGTGGTCCTTTTCAAGGAACTGCATACATTTCTTAAAAAGAAATCTGAGCTTAAGAAAATATTATGCAGGATTAAAAAAAAAAAAAAACCAAGAAGCTATTTTTGAAGTCTGTTATTGAAGGAAATCTCCAGAGAGAGAAGGAAATATTAGACAATTCTTATCTAGATTTTACAATGGGCATGTTTCTTGTATTTCCTAAGAAAACTAAATAAATGAAATTCATATCACCATGGACAGAATAATACATCTACTTGAAATAAAAATATATTAAACTCAATTAATAAAATAATCCAGTATATGGTACAAAAATCAAATACCTCTATAATGCAGAAAATTAAAAAAAAAAATAGAATACTGAAAAGAAAAGAAATGATGAATAGTTTATGAGAACATTAACTACCTCAATTTATGAATAAAATTAAGGAAAAGAAATAGTGTGCATTAATTTTTTAGGTTACAATGAGAAACCCAAATCTCAGTGTATTGCAACTACAAACACTAATTTGTTATTCATGTATGATTCATATATGCCAAATGGTTATTGTGACTTTGCGTCAGGCTGTGGATTTGAAAGAGAATGTGTGACAACTGGTCAGCTTCAGCCTATTAAAGAGGCTGCAGGAACTGAGAAAATAGATTGGATATGAAAAATAAAATTTCTGTTTGTTTATTTTTGTTGAGAGTTAGATTGTCATATCCCCAAAGAAGCAAGGAAGAAGAGATGATGGTGTTTCCAAATTCAGCTCAAATCAAGGCATACGACTTAAAAGAGACCCCTCAGAAGACTTCCTATGTGATTACTGTAGCTTGAGTCTCTGGATGGACTCATGTGTTTCATTTGTGAAAATCATAATAGACAAATGATTTTTTTTTTGTTTTGATTTTATTTACTTCTCTGACCATAGACCAAGGAAACTTCATTGAATTGGAATCAGCAGCACAACAGAATTTTCAGAGTGAAAATGCATATGTGTCTCCCACGGACCGGATGCAGGCCATTTCAAGAGAGATTATGCTCAATGTCTTTTAGATAGTGTACAGTGAGACCAACAGGAGAGGATAGATGCTCCCAAAGGAAGGATCAGTACCTGAGTCCAAAGTATATGAGGAAGGAGCCATTGGAAACCAGCTTCTGAGAAAGCATTTTGTGTTAAAAAAAAATGTGAAGGACAGAACCTCAGCAGTGGATGGCTGAGGCTGTCAAAGAACATACACATCTTTTTGTGAAAGATATAGTCAGCTTTAAACACCTGACACACCCTGATGCATGCATTTTACTATATTTCATGATCATACTGGTAAATAGTATTTGCCATAATGGCAAATAAGATCACCCCTGTTCCTTTCTCACCAACCTGCTCTGGAGTATCTCATCACCATCACCTTAGGTATCAGCAATCTCAGAGAAAAAAATGAATCAAGAATACTATGTAATTTTAAAAATCTGCTAACAAAGTTTCACCTGATTGATTTCCTTAGTAATTCAGAATCTTATATAATTTCCATCTTACATAAATTGTTCAAGAATGCAAAAAAAAAAAAAATACCATGGAGACCTCCTAATTACCCAATTCCTTTTTATAAAACTAGCATTATATATATCATTATATATATCAACAATAGATAAAGGCAGAATATGAAGAAAGTGGTAAATCTAAATTGGATGTAAAAATTCCTAATAACCAGGTTGAAGAATCCCTTCCCCATGAACAGACACCAGGTGGCTGGGCAGACTGACAAGGGAGAATCCTACTACAACCAGCAGCTAATCAGGGAACACTTTCCATCCCCATGGGCAAGAGATAACTTTCCCCAACCCATCTTCACCAGACAGTCAGGCCTGGGAATTTCCTTCTTCCCCATCAGGCAGGAACAGGGACCAGTGTGAGCACCAGAAGCACCAACTAAATAAAGCTGGCCTGATTAGCACTACAAAAATCTCCAAAAATTGAATTCACTTTGGAACTGGAGACCGTAAAATTAGTCAAGGACCAAATAATAAATCTAAATAAGGTGACTGCTTGCAAATTAAAAGATTTAGATAGGGTGCCATATCTCTTAACATATAGCCAAAAAGCCAAGGATAGAATCTGAGATCTCTCATCATACCCAAAATTGGGAAAATCACAACTTCCTTCCTTAGAGAAAAGCCAGTCAACTAATGCTAACATTGAGATGAATCAAATGTGAAAATTGTAAAAGGGTTTTAAAGCAGCTTGTTTCAACAAGCAATTATGAATTCTTTTGAGACATATTGTACAAAATGGAAAATCTCAGGAAACAAAGAGTTGTTTAAAAGAAGCAAATGGAAAGTATAGAAATGAAAAATACAATAACAGAATAAAACTTGTTGAATGGTCTCAATAGTACAGGGGAGGTGACAGGGGATAGAATCAAGTGAACCTGAGAGCAGAGATTAGAATTTACACCATCTGAAAAACGGAGAGAAATATACTAAATAAAAAGACTGCAGCAAGATGGCGGCAGAGTAAGGAGTTCTAAGAACCAGCTTATCCTACAGTGCAGTTAGTAATCAGCCAGAACTACCTAAGTCACCTGTTTGGGAGCCGCCCCTGACAGGACAGGAGGAGGGATAGTGCACCCTTAGCCTTTCCAGGCAACTGCAGTTGCTTTTGGCCTGAACGGACTAGATTGGTGTGCAAACTTGTGGATACATCTCTACCCAAAATAGGATAGATGGGGTCAGTGCTTCCTCAAACTCTCTGGGCATTCTTGAACAACTTATATAAGATTCAAATTATATCTTGGGGCTTCTCGTCTTCCTGCAGTCCTCTCACTCAGATGGCAGGGTTAACATTATATAAAAATTATATAAAATGGTATCTTTCTCTGTGTCTCTCTGTGTGTTCTCAGTTTATATAAGACCTAACAAAAGGGCTAAGACCCAAACTGTGTCATGCCTCACTGGCTTAGTCCAATCAAAAGCAATCTAATCAAGTGATCTAATTAAGGTCCCTTAATGGAATCTAATCAAAAGAACCCATCTACCCTGCATTTATAGGCACAGAAATGGATAAGTTATTTTCAGGGGTCTACAAAAGACAAACCAAGACAACTACTATTTAAAAGTACTTTTAAAAATAAAATGACTAATTTATGCCATTCTTTACTACAGTGAATTGCAGTATTACAATAGCTAATGAGCATGTGAAGGAGAGCATCTCAAGCTTTCCAAATTGTTACTATCCCATTTTTGTCTTAAGACACCTCCTTTCCATCTAAACTTTGATCACCTAACATACAAATTGAGTGAGTGTGGCAGCATCAATCCATGCTCTGAAAATTGGTTAAATTAATGAGTGTGGCAGCATCAGTCCATGCTGTGAAACTGGTTGAAATTGAAATTCTGTATATGCCTTTCCGGAATACAAGGGATGGGATCTGTTATGAAGGATGTTTCCCAAATAGTAAACATTGGTTACCTTTGAATTATAATATTTCATGGCTTGTTTTATTGTTTCCTTTATATTAACGTGCATTTCTTAATATTTCTAACATTGTGCAATACTCCTAAAATGAAAAAAATATATATGCTGTTTTAATTTTTTAACAAATAACCTGAAGTGGCAGTTTGAAAATATTTCATAAATCCCCAAAAGAGAAAGATTATGTTTATAAAGCAATCCATTCTTATGGGTGTGAGAAGATCCTTTCGATTGAACTCTGTCAGTGAGGCATGACTCAGGTTTAGTCTCCACCCTCTTGGTGATTAAAAACACAGACACAGGGAAAGGAAGCTGCCGTATTTGATCCTGCCATGTGAAAGAAAGGACTCCAGTGTTTCCCACAGCTGAACAAGGAGAGAAGCCCCCTATTATGAGAAAGTATCTCTTACGGTGCCCTGAATTGGACTCTTCATGGCCTTGGAACTATAAGTTTTTACCCCAAATAAATCCCTTTTATAAAAGCCAACCCACTTCTGGTACTTTTCATTGGCAGGTCTTCGGTAAACTAAAACATGTGGTAGTTTATTTACAAAATAGCTGAAAGAATAGATTTTAATGGACTTTCATGTGCATTATTCCACTTAGGTCTCATATCCAGAATAAAGGAACATTTATTCACAGATAATGTATTTAGGAAAAATACTGAATTACAAAAGGATTATTATTGTCAGAGATAACTTATATATCTTTCCCTCTTTACAATAATGTGGTAAGAGTATTACATAAAAGCATGAGGAGGTTATGGGCACTGAAAGTACCAGAACTGAGCACCCAGTCTTACTTAAACTGGATTTTCCAAATATGACTATGATGAAACACTGTTGGAAGTGGGTTTTTTTTTTATGTTATCTACCCTGGTTCCCTAAAATTTTTTTTCACCATCACCTCCTCAGTCTGGATATGAATAACCATAAATATAATAGGATTGTGTTTTAAAGTTGCAAAAATGAGGTGTGTTGAATAAATTATATATAAGCATGGATTGAATATGTAAATAAGAGAAATATGAATATTATTAAAAAGTTAATTATTAAATTGCCATGCAAGCTGTTTTAAATAAAGCAATAAATAGCATATTTAGCTGAATTGAAGATGCCATCAATTGTAAGACAAATCCCTATTTCAGAAAAACTAAAATGTGAATCTGTGAATCTATGAATAAAATACCTCAGGTTTCTGGCTTAATACATCAGAGTGTTTTTTAATTCTTATTTTTATTTACCTATTACAATGGTTAGTTTAATGTGTCAACTTGACTAAGTTATAGTACCCAGTTATTTGACTGATCAGTGATTTAGGTGCTGTGAATGTGTTTTGTAGAATGTGTTTTTCTACAATCAGTTGATTTTATGTAAAGGAGATTGCCCTTAAAATGTGGTGGGCCTCATATAATCAGTTGAAGATCTTAAGAGTAAGAAAATGAGGTTTTCTAGAGAAGAAGAAATTCTGTCTCAAGATGAAACGTCAATTTCTGACTGAATTTCTAGCCTGCCAGCCTACCCTACACACAATTGCACGAGCCAATTCCTTAAAATAAATCTTTGTATATTTACCATATTTATTCCCTGGATAACCCTGGGAGACAATATTTTATTGTATATTATTGATGTTTAATTTTTTTTACTTTTATATTTATGTATACCACTTTTCTATCGTAAAATAGTAAAGGTTTTGGTAACATTAGAGAATTAAATAAATTCCCTAACTCAACCCTATATACTAATATCACATGAGGAAAATAGCTTGACACTCTTAACTCTATCACGGTCTTGTGCAAAATAAATTAGGTGAATCAATACCTCAGAATTCTCAGGAACAATTATTAATTTCCTAAGGTTTTTCCCTACCTCAGATCAAATAATTGGAATCTGAGAGTGTTTTAGTTTAGAGATCTGAATTTCAAAAACATTTCCAGATGATTTCTAAGATAACTAATTTTGGGATACATTTCTGAGATTTTTTTTTTTTAATCAGTGCACTTCCTATTATTATTTTTTTAATAATCTAGTCATAAGAATTAAGAAGACATGATATTTATATTTCCTAGAAGCCAAGAGTTTGGAATGGTAGAAAAACATCTTTTCATTAACTAAAGTGATTGTAGAATTGAATTAGTAGTCATTTCAGGAGACAGCAACACTGAGTATTTACCTCTACAGTTCCCATCAGATGCTTTCTAGTTTAGAATGAAATACAGGAGGAAAATTAAAGGAAATGCTAGTTTTAAATATAAGCAATTTATAATACCCTTTTAATGGCATGCATGACTTCAAAATGCTGAAACACTACTTGAATTTTATCAGACTAAATAATCCCCCATCACTGTTCAATCTAGCCAATTTATTTCCAGCAAATTAATAATCGTAAATCACTATTTAAATCATCTCCTTCCCTGGGCCTCAATGCCTTAGATAATAATTCCACCTCTTTAATTCTGTCACTCAAGACCTCCCATATTCAGAATCCATCTACCCAAATTTAAACTCATTATTGACAATATAAATCATCATATAAAGCAGTTTAGCCTACTCACTGTTCCATTATCTCAGTTTACACTCCATAGCAAATTTAAGCTTTTTTATGCAAGTCATTTTTTCTTCCCTCTTTACACTTATTCTTCTTTTATTTTTGGCCAAATAAATTCTACTCATAATGCAAAAATCAGCATTTAGCCCTATCTCCTTTAAGTGTTCTCTGACTGCTCTAAGAACCAGTTTTTCCCCTTCTTTTTTTTTTTTGTATCATTTGTTCTCTTCAATTTCCCATTTACGTATACCTTGTATTTACATTGAATATTCATTACTTTAACTGATTTAGCAGTATGAATCAATGATAATACCACCACTGTTAAAGCAATGAGCATTGGATTCATGATATATGCCAAATTCTTGCTATAGCTTTTTATCATTTAATCATGATGAAATACTTGCAAATGCTATATTACCTTACAGTATAAAATTAATTTCTCAAGGAGGTTTTCTTAACACCTTAATTAATGTGCTTAATTGGATGAGTCAGAATAAATCGGTAAGACTCAAGACCTACAAAATCCATGCTACTTCCAATATACCAGGCTGATTCCCATCTCAAATTGTAAATTGTAAACTCTTGGCATCATGAACTCTGTCATCTCCCTCAGAAAACAGATGACAGTAAGAGAATAACATAGCATAATGTTGTCTATTATCATTAAAAAATAACTGTGCGTATATCTAATTAAAATATTAAAAAACACAAGGAAAGACTGTATATGCAACAAAGTTCTAAGAAAAAAGTAAATTTGCAGAGCCTCCTGATTTTCCAAAACTTAAAACTATCATATTTGGAGTGATATATGAGCCTAGTGAGGGGCACTTCTTAATGTTGTACTTTATCATATCTTGTCTACCTGAATATTCAGTATTTTTATCATATACCTTAAAAAAAATAAAAATAAGTCATAAAAACATATCATACTATCTGACTCATTTAAAATACTAAATGTTGAAGTTTTCCATATGCAAAAGACTAATGAGGTTAAATTTGGGTGGATAATTCAGTTATTTTTTTCATGTCTAATATATTTTATTTAAAATGAATTCATTATTAAATTGTTTATATATGCTTAGTTAATTGTATTGTATTTAGTTACCTAAAATTTATCAATCATGCTTATAAGAAAATTATGTACTCTCCAAAAAGAAAGATATGTATGAATGATAGAAATTTTTGGAGTAAACTATTAAAAGTGGTGGCTTTGTCCCACCATTCGTAAAGTTTTCTTAAAGGATAAGTCATTTTATTGGAAATTGTGATAAGGGAGATTTATTACCAAAAAAAGTCACAATATTGCAGACTAAGAACTTACTGAAAAATAAATAAATGAAAAATCTTGAGATATTTTGGCAGAAGTTTTAATCTGGATGCATAAACTATGAGAATTTCTTTTATTCTAAACATCTTAATCTAGTGTTCACTGAGTGTCAAGTATCTCGGTAGGGACTAAGAATGCACAAGTGAACATAGCAACTGTATTTTCACTCATTTTGGCAATTAAGGACTAATGTATTCCAGTAGCAGAAAGAAAAGAACATAGAAAATGACAGCAGTAAAGTGGTAAAGGATGAATTAACTGGACTTAGTGATTGATTGAAGTGATGCTCAGAGGTGAACTATATGTGGCATAGTCCAAGAACATCTTGGAAAACAGTTGGTTTTGAGCCAAGAAAGCAAGGGCAAGTGTAATGGGAGATGTCAGAAAGGTCCAATGGAAAGATTTGAAATTTACTTTAAGAGATTTGGAAAGTCTTTGTGGGAAATTAAATGAACCAGTTGACATGATTTATTTTGCTTTTGAAAAGAATCACTCTGGTTACTCTATTGAGAACTGTCTTTAGAATAGAGAGGTATAAGCAGATTGGTTAGCAAGCTATGAAGTAATTCAACAAGAGAAAATGGTGGCTCAGAGGTAGAGACCAATCATATTTTATATCTACTTTAAGATGCTTCGAACAGAATTTCCCAATGGATTGAATGTAAGGTGAAGCTGCAGAGATAAATGAGTTCCTTCAGCTGAGATGGGGAAGAATACACAACAGCAGATAAATTGGGTTTCCAACAGAAGTACCATAGTAGGTTGACCAGTATCATGTTACAGAAAACATCCATCTTGTTTGCCTTGAATTTCCCCACTTTTTATTCTCACTTAGCTCCTAATAGTGTCTCCTTTCAATCTCAAAAGAGAATTGACTGGAAAAATAAATTATGTAGCCACCTATTCAACCTATTTATTGAGTTTCTTTGATTGAACCTATTGGACTCCAGAGCTGTATATCTGTCTATTCATTACCTTAAATCTCTTACAGATATTTTTCATCACATTAAAATATCCACAGATGAGCTCTTGAAATCCTTCCAAAAAAGAAATGTATAAACTACTAAGTATTCTTATTTTGATGACAAACTTAATATTCAGAACATGTGGTGATTGGACCCCACAAATATGCATTTTTAGCATGTTATTCAAGTAATTCTTTCTTAAAGGAAATTTTTAGAAGCAATGGTCTGTATCAGCCAAAATATGCTGGTCACAATTTATATAATAGTTCAGATGTTTTGTTCAGTTATTCAATATTTAGTGAAGTAAGACCAGATAGCTTCTTACATTTATAGATGTCTATTTGATTTTTTTCTCATTCATATCTCTTATTAACTTCTACCATGATTAATATACTTTTTTTCCTTTATTTTTAAAGGAGCTTTAGATTACATAAATTTACATTGAAAATATAGGGGATTCCCATATCCCTCTGCTCCTCCCCCTTTTCACACTTTTCCCCATTAATAACATCTTTCATTATTGTGGTACAATTGTTTAAATTGATGAACACATATTGAAGCATTGCTACTAAGCATGGTCTGTAGCTTCCATTATGGTTTACACTTTGTGCCACACACTTTTCTAGGTTTTGACAAAACATATAACAGCTTGTATCCACCATTGAAATATCATGCAGAACAGTCCAATGTCCCAAAAATGCCCCATGTTATGAGAAGAACAAATTAATAATGACTTAAAAGAAACACTTCTGTTCTGAAATATAAAAAGAAAAAAAATCTAGTATTGATATACCTACAGACATTCAGTAAACTGTGGTTAGAGAAAATTCAGAAAAAAAGTTAATTTATTAGAAGGTTCAAAGTATTTAGCAAAACTTTTAATCCACTAGCATCAAAATTCTATAGAATAAAAAAGCTTTACACAAAATTTACTTCAGATATTTCAATTAAATTTTAATACCATTATTTTAATTCACCTACAATCAATTTTTAAAAAAGCTTACTTCCATGAAAACAAATATCTTTACTATGACTGGAAAATCAGAAGAGCTCCTAATAGCCAAGATTTCCTGATAGCTAATACAGAAAAATAAATAATAATAATTTAATATGTCATGTGAAATAATCCACATGACAGAGGAAAAGACATATGTATTTTAGAAATCTATTCAAAATACTATCTTTTGGTCGACAGCTTATAAGTAATCTGCAATACTCATAGGCAACAGGAGAAAAATGCAATATTCTCAGTGAAAAAAATTTAGCAAGATTTGGCCTACATTTTTCCTTCCCATTTTCTTTTATACTTTGTCTTTTTCATCTTGCTTTCTTCTTCTCCCTTTCTTCTTTCCATCACCACCAAATCAATGAAAATTTATGTTAACCTTCCTTCTGAGACTGTCTGCAGAGGTAGATGCCTGAGCTGTAATCACTGAGCTACTATATCACCTCACTCAAAACCAGATGCTGAATATTGTGATCTTATGGTGACTACTGGGCTACTGCTAATTGTAAGGCTATCATCTCCCCAATGCGATCATGGGTTTCCTGCCCTGGATTTCTGAGCCCAAGAGGTTCTAAGAACCTTAATTTAAGAAAGGAGCTTAAAGTGCTCCCTCTTCCCTTAACTCTCTTCCAGTAACATACCTTGTACCTAATACCATCTTAGCTCTGAATATTTTGCTAATGTATTGCTTGGTTGTTTAAATTTTAACCTTCAATGCCAGTCCGAATCAAGGCTGCAGATGTCCATAAATAGGACAACTAGGCTTCAAGGACATCCTGCCTAGAATTCCAAGAATGAGCTACAGCCAGCATACCAGAGTGTTGTTTTTATGTCCATGAAATGCTACTCCTGCTAAATCAGCTCAGCCCTCAAAGCCTTTTCTGTCTGACCACAATGAGAAAATGATGTGACCCTTGGACTCATTAATATCCTTCATTTGATATCCAGATAGATTTAGTCAACTGTCCTTCATTGTTGATAAAGCTCTCACCATGTCTTCTCTACATTTTAGTGCTTATTTTACTGTATGTAAACTGCAGCATATGGCTACCTGTCATATCTTGAAACTTAAAAAAAAAAAAGACTCTAGTAACGTAATGTGTTTTTTCAGATATGTGCAATATCGCTTAATATTAGAAGCATCTAGAGAGATGTGAATTAATTAAAAAATGAATTATTGCATGCATGTATTTTGCCATGAAAATATAATGTGTTTAATAAAACATGTGATGTCCATAAAATTTTATTTGATTTCATGATTTTATAGTTGGATTTGGTTTCATCCTAATGGACGTTATATGAGTTTTTTCAAGTGGTTCTAAATCTTTTCCCTTACTATTTAATTTCTGTAAAGGGTTATCAAGGAATTATGAGATAATGAAATATCTAAGTCTGTGCAGTTTGTCCCATGACATTTTCAGGTAGGCTACATCTTTGTGAGTATGAAAGGATATTCCCTAAATCTACCTATATATTCTATTTTCCAAAAATGTCATTTTCTGCTTTCTTTAGTTCAGTTTATAAAGATTCACAGCCTACACACTTATTCCACAAAATCCTGAACATATGAAAGATAATCCTGGCAATATATTAGATATCTATCCCCACTAACAAGTGCTGTCTGAAAATAGTCAATTGTCCTAACCATTTGAGTGGATGAAATGGGCATCTCACAATTGTCAAATTTGCTCAATCTCATTTAATTTACTCAGTGTATTTCAGTTCTCCTCTATCCAAGATATATAGACATGATTTCACTTGTTTAAAAAAAGCAAAGTTCTTTCCTTTTGCAAGATGTTACTTTCAAGTACTATATTCTTTCAATTTCACACACAAAAAACAACAAACATTTTCTTTCATGTGTGAAGTTGAATGTGTGTGTATTTATACACATTAGAGAAAGGCTCATTTTAGGGAGAATTCAAACCAAATGGGCAGTGGAAAAATAAAGTTGACTATAAAACTTTCCTAGTATTCGTAAGATATACAAACCCATATGTATTTATTTAAATTTATTTAAAAATATATCCATATCTATTTGAGAGTTTTTATGGTAATCCGTTAAGACTACTGCATAATGAACAAGCACTGGAAAAGCATGTACATTTTATTGAAACAAGGAGAGAATTAAACTTTTATCACAGAGGTCATGTCCCTGGGGTATATCAACTTCAAGTTACAGGAGTGCCTGAATTACATTTCTACATATAGCTGATGAAGAAACATATGCAGATGCAAAAGAAAACAAGCAAGAGTGACATATTTTGTCTTAAGAGTGGCCATAATGGAAGTGGAAATTTTTGGTCATTGGAATCAATAAACTTTAATATATAGAATGTGTAAATTTAGAAATATGAAATGACTTAAAATCAAATTTTGATCTTTTATAAATGTTTTTCTTCCAGATTTATTCCTTATCAATAACTTAAATAGTATTTGCTTATGATTTATGTTAGTTACTTGCTGTTGCTATAACATATGATCACAAATAGTGTGGCTTAAAGAAACACAATTTTATTCTCTTACAGTTCTGGAGATCAGAAAACCAAAGTCACTTTCACTGGGCTAAAGTCAAGGCTTAAGTAGGGCTGGTTTCTTCTGAAGGCGTTTATGTGAGAATCCATGTCTTTGCCTTTTTCAGCTTGTAGTAGCTGCCTGTAATCCTTGACTTGTGACTCTTTCCTCCAACTTCAAAGGGCATTGCTCCAGACTCTGCTTTCTTCTCTGACTACTCCTGCAAATCTCTTACAAGGTCCTCTGTGCTTACATCAGGATGATCCTAATAATTCAAGTTATATTCCCCATCTGAAGATCTTTAACTTACATGACATCTTCAAGATTCCTTTTGAAATACAAGATAATATTAACAGGCTCCAGAAAGTAGGGCCTGGACAATTATTCAGCTTACCAGTGGATGGTTGTGCAAATAATAATATTAATTTGCTTACATCTAATCAACATCTAGCTCTATCACTCATATTTAAATTGAACATGACAAGTAATAATTGCATACTACTTGAGGAGGCATAAATATTATATAGTTTTCAGATTATACTCAATGTTAACATAGAAAAATCCTACCATTCTAAGTCTATATTACATCCAAACATCACTCCATGATTAGGATCACTCCTAATTAGGTTATAATTAGGTTATAATTTGGATATTTTTGTCTAAATGATAGCCAGATAATTATTTCTTACTTTTTTAAACATTTAAATATTATTTAAAGCAGATCCAAAAATTATCCATCAGATAAATTACAAAACAGTCTATTAGATGTCTTAAAGTGACTGACTAAGGTTCTTAAAATTTGAGAATTTTGTTAATAGAAATACTCAATTCTTAATCTTAAGGGATAAGTTAACAGCCCAGAGTTTTTCAGAAAAAAAGATGCATGAGTGTCTCCCATGGACCAGATAAAAGCCATATCAGGAAATATCATGCTCAATATTTTTGTAGATACTCTCCAATAAGGCCACCAGTAGAGGTAAATTTTAGGGCAGACTTTTAAGCTCCCAGAATCCCACTACTACATCCCATGTGAGAGATTCCCATGCCTCCCATTAATAGGCTTAGCAATTAATGTACTTTAGCTTCTTATTAGACACTTTGACTTTTGAAAAACCGGGGGTGCGAGGGAGAGGGAGAAAGTGATAGGAGAGGACAGAAGATGGAATGTGAGATAATTTAAAGGTGTGAGGTAAAGGAAGGGCAAGATGGAAGCAGAGTAAGGTGCTCCAAGAGCTATCTAAAGCACCTGTTTGGGGGCCCCAGGAGACAAGAGGAGCATCCTGCAACATCCTTAAATAAACAGAAGGAGGAGACTGGCCATCTGTGGTGAAGATTCATGAGTAGAGCACTCCATGCCACAGAGACCAGTGCTCATCCCCCACGGCAGGGCAAGACACCTTAGGAGCTAGTTCCTGCCTGGAGATGGAAGCTCCATTTCCCAAAAATGGGGTAGGAAGAGATAGCCTGGAACCAATTTCAACTACTGATTGAAATTCAGCTGGCAAAGTCCAAGCCTACGTAGAGCTAAAGTTTGAATCTGTCCAAGTCTGAAAGAGGCTGGTAAACTCCATTTTAACTCTGCCCCTAAAGGGAAACAGGGCTCACTGAAAAATCACAGTGCCAGTAGGAACAAGCTTCTTTACACCCAGGACAGATTGTTGCCCTAGAGTGGGCTCCAGCCTGGCCAATGACAGGGAGGAAGCTGGGGGACTTACACTAGCCTCTCTGGGCAACTGTACTTGCTTTTGGCCTGCACATACTAGATTGTTGGGTACCTATGTGGCCACATTCCTGCGAAAAGGACCAGGAAATGGGTGGTGCTTCCCCAGGCTCTCCAGGCAACTGCAGGAGATTTTGGCGCACAGAGATGGGATTAATAGGCACACATGTGGCTCCATCCCCACCCCTGTCAAGGTTGGAGGAGAGATGGTGTTACTTCAGCATCTCCAGGCAACTGCAGTCACTTCTGGCCCACACAGACTAGATTGTTGGACATACTTGTGATTATATCCCCACCCCTAGTAGGACAGAAGGAAGGGTGATGTTTCCTTAGTCTTTCTGGGCAACTGCAGTTGCTTAGAGACTGCACAGACGAAATTTTTGAGTATACCTCTGGCTCCATCCCCATGCCTGAAAGGACAAAAGAGGTATAGTGCTTCCTCAGCCTCTCTAGGCAACTGTAGTCACTTTTGGCCAGCACAGACATGATTGTTGGGCATACCTGTGTCTACATCCCCACCCATGGCAGGAGAGGAGGTGGCTAGGGCTTGGTCAGTTTATCTGAGCAGCTATGGTCAGTTTTGGACCACATGACTTAGTTTACTGCCCACACCTGTGGCTCCATACCTGCCGCAGACAAGGGAGGAAGGGGCACGGAGCTTCTTCAGTCTCTCTGGGCAACTATAGGCAGTCTTGGCCTGCATGGCTTTAGATTACTGTGCATAGCTATGGTTCCATCTCCAACCACAATAAGGGAGAAAGGTGGGAGAAGTTTTAATTCCTGGGACAATTTAGGCAGCTTAAGCCTGCATAGCTTATAGTAGCAACTGCATCTTCTACTCCTACTTCACCCCTAGCAAGGGAGAAATGGCGAAAACAGATGAAAAAGAGCTAAATAATTCAGATTGACTAAACAAAAGGCATTATAAGGTTCTAAAATAAGTTGAAAATGTATCAAAGACAGAATGTCTCACAAAGCCAACCAAATAGAAAACACTAGACTAAAGAGAGAAACTGAGTCCAGAATAAATACATTAAGTAAATCAGATGCCAAGATACCAACAAAAAATTACAAGCCAGAACAAGAAACAGGAAAATATGGCCCAGTCAAAGGAACAAACTAAACTTCCAGATGACATAAAGGAATTGAGACAACTAATCACAGATATTCAAACAAATACCTTTAATAAAATCAATGAGATGGCTAAAGAGATTAAGGGTATCGAGAAGACACGAAGTGAGCACAAGAATAATTTGAAAGCATAAATAGAAAAATCGCAGAATGAAAGGCACAATAAATGAAATTAAAAATACACTGGAGGCATATAACCGCAGATTTGAAGAGGCAGAAGAAAGGATTAGTAAACTTGAAAACAGGGCCTTTGAAAGTTAAAACACAAAAGAAGAGATAAAGGTAAGAATGGAAAAATTGAACAGGGTTTCAGGGAGCTAAATAATGATGAGAGGTGCAAAAGTATTTGTCATGGGTGTCCCAGAAGGGGAAGAGGCGGGAAAAAGGGCATAAGGAATATTTAAGGAAATAATGGTAGCAAATTTCCCAACCCTATTGAAGGACATAGATATCCATATTTGATAAGCACAACATGCTCCAATCTGAATAAATCTAAATAGACCTACTACAAGACACATACTAATCAGAATGTCAAATGCCTAAGATAAAGAGAGAATTCTGAAAGCAGCAAGAGAAAACCAATTTGTCACATTAAAGGGATGCCCAATCAGATTAAGGGCTTATTTCTCATCAGAAACCATGGTGGCAAGAAGACAGTGGTATGATATATTTAAGATACTGAAAGATAAAAACTGTCAACCAAGAATCTTATATCAGGAAAGACTGTCTTCCAAAATGAGGGTGAGTTTACAATATTCAGAGATAAAAGAAACTGAGAATGTTTGTAAGAAGAGACCAGCTTTACAGGAAATATAAAGAGAGTGCTACAGCCTGAAAAGAAAATACAGGAGATAGAGGCTTGGAAGAGAGTCTAGAAATTAAGCTTATATCAGTAAAAGTAACAAACAGTGTTAAAAGAGTGTTGAAAATCAAATATGATGGATAAAATAAAATATGATGGATAAAACCCATCAAAATCAGTGAAGGAAAAACTGTCTTTACAGTAATAATGTTGAATATTAATGGCTTAAACCCTTCAATCAAAAGATACAGACTGATAGAATGGATAAGAAAATATCAGCCATCTAATTTCTGTCTACAAGAGACTCACCTTAAACCCAAGGATACAGGGAAGTGGATGTGGCTTAAGTAATTGGGCTCCCATCTACCATATGGGAGGTCCTGGGTCCATTTCCCCAGGCCTCTTGGTGAAGGCAAGCAGGCCCATGTGGTGAGCTGATGGCCCGCGCGGAGAGCTTGCCCACACAGAGAGCTGATGCAACAAGATGACACAACAACAACAACAAAAAAGAGATACAGAAGAAAAAGACAATGAGAGACACAAAAAACCAGGGATCTGAGGTGGCTCAAGCAATTGACTGCTTCTATCCCATATCAGAAGTTCCCAGGATTGGTTCCTGGTGCCTCCTAAAGAGAAGAAAAGAGAAGAAAAGCAGATACAGAAGAACACACAGCAAATGAACACAGAAAGCAGACAGTGAGCACAAGTGACGGGGGAAAGGGGTGGATAAATAAAATAAAATAAATCTTAAAAAAAAACAAAAAAACAGCCCACGGATACAAATAGACTGAAAGTAAAAGGCTGGAAAAAGATATTCCATGCATGCAGCAACAATGAAAAAAAGCTAGAGAATGATAATTAGTTGAAATAGACTTTAAAAGCAAAACTGTTATTAGAGACAAGAAAGAACATTGTATATTAATAAAAAGAGTAATTCACCAGGAAGAAATAACAATCATAAATTTATATACAACTAACCAGGGTATTCTAAAATACAGAAGGTAAACACTGGCAAAACTGAAGGAAGAAATATATTCTCCACAATAGTAGTTAGAGACTTCAATACACCACTCTCATCATTGGATAGATCATCTGGGCAGAGGGTCAATAAAGAAACAGAGAACTTGAGTAATATGATAAACAAACTTAATAGATATATAGAGAACATTGTACCACTAAACAGTAGGGTATACATTCTTTTCAAGTGCTCATGGATCTTTCTCCAGGGAAGACCATATGTTGGGTCACAAAACAGATTTCAATAAATTTAAAAAGATTGAAATTATACAAAGCACTTTCTCTGAACATAATGAATGAAGCTGGAAATCAATAACAGCCAGATAAAGGGAAAATTCACAGATATATGGAGATTAAACAACACATTTTTAAATAATCAGTGGGTCAAAGAAGAAATTGGAAAAGAAATCAGTAAATATCTCAAGAAAAATGAAAATTAGAATATAGCATATCCAAACATGGGATGCAGTGAAAGCAGGCTGAAAGGAAAATTTATAGCTGTCAATGCATACATAAAAAAAAGAAAGAGCTAAAATCAATGACCTAACTACCCAGCTGGAGGAACTAGAAAAAGAAAAGGAAACTATTCTCAAAGCAAGCAGAAAAAAAGATATAAAAAAGATCAGAGCAGAAATAAAAATGAAATTGAGAACAACAACAAAAAACAATATAGGGAATTAACAGAAACAAAAGTGGGTTCTACAAGAAGATCAACTAAATTGACAAACCCTTACCTAGAATGACAAAGAAAAAAGAGAGAGAAGATGCAAATAAATAAACTAAAAATTGAAAGCAGGGATATTACTACTGACCCCACAGAAATAAAAAAGAGTTTATAAGAGGATACTACAAAAAATGTACACCAACAAACTAGACAACATAGATGAATGGACACATTCTTAGGAAAATATGAACAACTTGCACTGTCCCTAGAAGAAATAGAAAATCTCGAAAAATTAATCACAGGTAAAGAGATCAAAACAGTATTCAAAAAACCTCCTCAAAAGGAAAAGCCGTAGACCAGATGGCTTCACAAGTGTATTCTACCAAGCATTCAAAAAGATTTAATGCCAATTGTACTCAAACCCTACCTAAATTTGAACAGGAAGAATGCTACCAAACTCATTCTATGAAGCTAACATCACCCTAATAGCAAAACCAGATACAAAGGCTATAAGAAAAGAAAATTACAGATCTATCTCTCTAATGAAGTTAGATGGGAAAATCCTGAACAAAATACTTCCTAATCAAATTCAACAACGTGTTAAAAGAATTATTCATCATGATCAAGAAGATTTTACCCCAGGCATGCAAGGGTTGTTCAACAAAAGAAAATCAATCACAGTAATAAATGGATGAAGCAAAATCACATGATTAACTTGATTAAAGCAGAAAAGGCATTTGATAAAATACAACATCCTTTTCTCATAAAAACACTCTGAAAAGATAGGAATTATAATAGCAAAAAAGAATCAAATATTTAGGAATAAACTTAACCAAGGATATAAAGGATCTGTTATAAGAAAACTACAATGAAGTGCTAAAAGAAATCAAACACTTAAATAAATGGATTCATGGATTGGTAGACTAAATACTACGAAGATGTCAATTCTATGAAAATTGGTTTACAAATTCAATGCCATCCCAATAAAATTTCCAACACCCTTTTTAAAAATTCTTTAAAAGTCAATTCTCCAATTAATTTGGAAGGGTAAGGGGTTCCAAATAGCCAGATACAACTTAAAAGGGGAGTATGAAGTTGAAGGACTTGCACTTCAGGACTTTAAATCATTTTACCTGGATATAATAGCAAAATCAGCATGTTACTGGTATAAAGATAGAAATATAAATCAATGGAACTAAATTGATTTTTCAGAAACAGACCCTCACATCTATGGTCAAGTGAACTTTGACAAGGCTGTCAAGCCACCCAGTTGGGGCAGAACCATCTATTCAAAAACTGATTCTGGAAGAACTGGATATCCATATCCAAAAGAAATGAAGAGGACCCCTATCTCACACCTTATACAAAAATTATATCAAAATGGATCAAAGACCTAATATAAAAGCTAGAACCATAAAATTTCTAGAATGAAATGTAGGGAAACATCATCAAGACCTTTTGGTAAGTGGAGTTTCTTAAACCTTCCCGCAAAGCATGAACAAAGAAATAATAAATAGATAAAAGGGATCTCTTCAAACTTAAACACTTTTGTGTTTCGAAGGACTTTGTCAAGAAAAGGCAACCTACTCAATAGGATAAAATATTTGGAAGCCAAATATCCAAAAAGTGTTTCATTTCTATGCTCTATAAAGAGATCAAACAACTCAATGATAAAAAGGCAAAGCAAGCAATCCAATTAAAAATGGACGAAAGACTTAATAAGACATCTTTTCAGAGGAAATACAAATGGCAGAAAAGCACATGAAAAATGCTCACTCTCACCAGCTATTAGGGAAATGCAAATCAAAACTGCAATGACATTCCAACTTCTACCTCGTTAAATGACCAATATTAATAAAATAGAAAACCAAAATTGCTGACGATATCAAGAAATAGGAACATCCTTCACTGTTGGTGACAGCATAGAATGGTGCAGCCTCTGTGGAAGACAGTTTGGTGGTTTCTTTGGAAGCTAAATATAGAACTGTCATATCATGCCCCAATTCCTCTACTAGGAATATATCCAGAAGAATTGAAAATAAGGACACAGACAGACATTTGCATGCCAATGTTAATGGCAGCATTATTCACAATATGCAACATTATTCACAATTGCCAAAAGATGGAAGCAACCCAAATATCTTTCAACCAATGAATGGATAAACAAAATGTGTTATGGAATTCTATGCTGCTATAAGAAGAAATAAAATTAGGACACACATAACAACATACATGAACCTTTAGGGCGTTATGATGATTGATATAAGCCATATACAAAAGAACAAATATTGTATGGTCTTACTAATATGAACTAAATATGAAGAATAAACACATGGAGTTGTTATCTAGAGTATAGGTTACTAGGAGATAGTATGAGGGCTGACAAGGGGTACTTGAATTAGCTTGAATGTAAATTGTGGAAATGGATAGAGTGATGGTAACATAGTATAGTTAATGTAACTAACACAACTGGTTTATAAATGTGATTGTGGCTGAAAGGGATAGTCTAGGATGTAAATGTCAATTGAAAGAAACTTAGAAAATAATCTTGGGACTGTATAACATAGTGAAAGCAGTGGTGGATGAGGAGTGTGGTTAATAGTACAAGAATAATACATGAATGTTAGTCTATGAACTAGAGCAAATGTACATCACTATTAGAAGGTGCTGTGAATATGATGATGCATGGGAAAAATGCAATTAATGTAACTGCTGGACTATAGTTACCAGCAATGTTGTAATATTCTTGCATCAGTCAAAGAAATTACTGTATCAGTACTAAGGGTCAAAAGTAGGGGGTATGGGATTTCTTTTTTTTTTTTTTTTGGGCTAAAGAAAATATACAAAAAAATCACTGAGGTGATGACTGCACAGCTCTATAATGAAACTCAGATCCACTGGGTCTACACTTTGGATGATTGTACAAGGCATGGGGCTGTATAGCACAGTGAAATGTGGTAGATGATGGACTGTAGTTAACAGTACAAATATGAGCATGTTCTCTCATGAGCTATAATACATGCACAATACTAATACATGGTGTTAATAATAGTGTGTGTGTGGAAACTAATAGTATTATTTTGCTAGTGTTCCTTCATAATTTCTAGCAAGTGTCCCACAACAATGCATGGTGTTGGTGAAGGGGTGATGTATGGGAATTCTGCATATTATGCATGATTGTTTTGTAAGCTCACAACTTCTCTAATATAGAATTTTAAAAAAAACAACAAAAACAAAACAACAAAAAAACACAAAAATATGTGAGGTAAATTTTCAAATTTGCAGAGGATTCTAGATCTTCATATCAGAAGCTCTTGGCCAAGATCCACTTCATCTACATGTTATAGCAATGAATACAGATTTAATTTTCTTGTTTTTGTTCATAATTTCAAGTAGAAAAAGTTAATTAGAATGTGCTCTCAGACTATGTGTATATTTGAGATTTTACAAGATACAGATTGTTCAAAAATTTTCTAATCAAATTAAATTTTTAAAGAAGGATAGAACCTCTTCTAATTGATTAAAAATCAGTTTGTTTTATTTTTAAATATAGATTTGTTAGAATAAATGTAAAATAAAAGCAGAAATACATGTTATAGTTAATTTTAAAATGTATCTATATTGGAAAGTTGTTTGAAATCTATTTTGTTAAATAACAATAGGAACAATATTTTAAAAACATTCATTTTCCTTGACTACTTTGTTTCTCTTTTTCTGAGAAACTGTTCTAGGGATTATCCTTTAGATGTTGCATATCAGTAGTAAGACAGCTTATGATGGAGAGTGAGTATAAATTCATGTAAGTTTGGTACTTCTAGTTACAAACAGTACTGCAATTGTGTTATTAGCTAAAACCTGAAATGGTGTGTAGAGATGTTTTAATTTTTTAGGTAATCTAAATTATTTCACTGGAAATATAAAGCTTAACTATCTTTATCACAGTCTCCTCTTTTGTTAGTCTCTTCCTTCCAACCAGTCCCCAACTAATATTTGCCGAACATCTGAAACCAAATAACCTGGCTAAGAAAAACCTTCCCACAGAGCAATGTTTAATAGAAGTTGATGACGACAAAAACAACTTGGTTGACCTCCACTCCTACTCTGTTACCCTGTGAGTTATAGTTTTCTCATATTCCTATTCCATTGCCTTAAGTCCTTTTAGAATTACATGGAATAAAATATAACTGCACACATATTCAGATCATAAATAAATTAAACACAAATTTCAGCAATGTTTACATATAGTTTGGCAGTCAGCTTCTCTTCATTTATATGAGTTGATGTTACAATGTGTATATTTTTTACCAGAATGTTGTAAGAGTGGATCTATATAAATGTGATTCCTCCATTATGAGATCATCTTCCAGTTCCTTGCCACTTGGCCCAAACAGCCAGCTCCCTTTCTTAATTTTACCATGTTGTGTCCCTACCATACCATACACTCAGAGTCATGCACCAGAAATGTTAGCATCAGGCTTGACTCCATCCACTTTCTTATCACCTAAGATCAATTGGTCGTCATGTCTTATCACTTCTCCATCTCAAACATCTATTCATATCATCCCCTTTTACAATTACTCAGTGTTATTCCATACCATTTCTTATATTTCTTATTAGAGTGCTGATTATACATCTACATGCCTTGTATTTTGTCCTATTTCTGTCTCTACTCCAAATTGTTGTCATCTTGCTTTAAACACAACACTTCACTTGTTCTCAATCATATACACCTAGCAATTATCAAATTCTAGAATCAGCTTATTACTATATTATAATATCAATTTTGTGCATCTTGACCAGCAGTTTTTAAATGAATTAAAAATTAATAAACTGTAATTGAACATAAAACTAGAAGAAATAGGGGTAAGAATACTTTTTGAATACACATAGACACACACATCTTTAATTCATAGCAATATAAAATATATTTCTCAGTGTGGTTTGCATTCAAAAGTGTGGAAGCCATACACTTGTACCATAACTAAAGAACCCCAACATAAAAATATTTCATGATCAGGCCTGAGCTCAAATACACAGCATCATCTCTTGCAACTCTATCCTCTATATTGTCAAGAGATCCCAAACTATTCGTAGTTGTTTAAACGCATTGTGATTTAGATTGATTCTCAACTCTCTTCAATAACTGAAGACAGATATTATATCCAGCAAGATAATATTCTCTTCCAGTATTTCTCAAATTTTAGCATCCATCAGAATTTTTGGAAGAATTTGTTCAAACACAGATTGAACAAAGTCCCCAGAGTGTTTAACTCAGTATATCTGAGATTGTGCTGAGAATTTGTGGGTCATCCTAGTACTACTGTTCCAGGGACCACTGTTTGAGTTCCATTGTTCTATATCCAACCCTTTGATCAAAAATCAGAATAAATACCGCTTCCTTAGTTTCTGGCCCTAAGAAGGCTTATATTATAGCTGTATCTCTTTTAAGAGAATCATTTGTTGTAATGTAATTTTGTCTATTCACTTTTATGACTCTTCCTCAAGACAGCAGGAATAAGATAAAATATATTTGAGGGCAAGAAATATAAATTCCATCCAATCTGGACCACCTAATTAATGAGGAGTACATAGTAAGTGCTCAATATTTTTTATTGAATGCCTGAAGAAAAAAATTAATTTTTAAGACTTTCACCATATTTACCTTTTAAATTTAACTTTCATGCATTTAATGCCTTCAGCATGAAAAGAGGTTATTGGTATGATGAATACAGTTATAGTTAACAAACCTGTCTGGTAATAATGAACTGACATAGGGAGGCAGGTGAGCAGAGAGAGCTAGTTCTTGGACCCATTGCCAGTATTTTCATAATTATGAGGGAGATCATGAAGACATTGCCACGAGATATTCTAAAAGTCAGTTTAAATGTCAGACAAAATATTTAAAAATCTATTGTTCAAGAGGTGAAAAAATGTTTGGAATAGAATTTAAGTTAATGTCAAAATAGGTTTCAACAGTGCTACAAAGTTCAGCCAAATGAACCTGGTTCTGAAATATCTGTACATAAATGTTTTTGAAAGAAACAACTGTATGAATCAAATTTACTTTTGACTAGGGATTTGATAGAACTGTGAGTTCTGTTTTATAAACTACAGTGCAGTGACAGATTCTTTGCAACATGTGCTTCCATTGTCATAACTTCAGATATATGGCTCCAAATCAGAAAAAATCTAAAGTATATGAACATCAAAAACTAGAAAATTCAATTAAGTATTAAATATATAAAGAATAAAGTTAGTTGCAACATGAGTGCAGGAGGGATTCTCTTCCCAAACCATGGAAAAATTGAAAAGAGGCCATTGAAGAACTGGAGCATTATGTAAGGGTATATATTGGAAAGGGCTCTTATTTATAGACAACAGAATCCACTCTAGTTATTTCAAATGTAAATAAATTTATTAAGATGTATGAAATCTATTATACATCTCAGGGCTCAGGTAATCCTGCAAAAACTCCAAGAATTATGAAACCTCATTGCACCACCAAGGGGTCTACTGTCTCTGTCATGATGGAGAAGTTACAGAACTTGAAAGCTGCAACCACAGTTTTTAGGCATACATTGATGATATTTAATCTGAAGTCTGCTGCCAAATGAGGAACCATCACAATAACTCATACCCCTGGAGTTAAATCATGTCTTCTACAATTCATGCCAGCAAATTTAATGCCTTGCAATCTATCTGTCTTGATATCCCAGCTGCTAAGACAAATACCATTCAATGGGTTGGCTTAACAATAGACATTTATTTGCTCACAGTTTCAGAGGCTTGAAGACCTGCTTCCTCACTAATTTCTGGCTGGCTGGTAATTACTGGGGTTCCTTGGCTTTTCTGTCACATGGCAATGTCCTCTCTTTTGTCTTTGAGTTTCTGTTAATATCTGCCTTTTGGCTCCTTCACTTGGCTTTCTCTTCATAAAGCCACCAGTATAGGATTAAGTCCAAACCTCCTTCTGTTGGACCACGCCCTAACTAAAATAACATCTTCATAAGGTCCTATTTACAATGAGTTTACACCCACAGGAATAGATTAAGAACATGTCCCTCCCACCCCTGCCACATAATTCAACCTACCACAATATCCCATATCCCCAGTGTGACAGTTTGACATTATTGATGAATTCCAAAAAGAAATACTGATTATGTTTATAAACTGTTCTGTTCCTCTGGGCTAGTGAAACCCTTAGATTGTATTGAATTCAGAGGTTTCACTTTTACTTGATTAAATTATAACTAGGGCCTTGATTGGGCCACATCAACAGGACATTGAGTCCCCACCCTCTTGATGGGCAGGGACTCACAGAGAAAAACTACAAGGCAGAGGAGACAGTTTTGATCCTGGAGCCTGAGAAGTAAGCACACAGAGAAGTAGATAAGTGAGGAAAGAGAGAAGGCTCCATTATACATGGCAGAGGCCTGGGGAAGAGAGACAAGCCATTTGCCTGATAGTTTACAGCTGGCCTTGTGGAGCGAGCAGAGCCCTGAGAGAAATGAGCCCTGGGAGAGAGACGAGACTTATCCTAGCCTGCAGCTGAGATTGGAAGAAGGTGGGAACACAGAGCCTTGAGAGGAGGAGGAAAACTGAACCCTTTCAGACATCACTCGCCATCTTGCATCATGTGGCAACAGCCTCTGGGTGAGAAAGTACCTCCCATAGTACCTTGAGTTAGACTCTTTAGGGCCCTGTGACTGTAAGCTTCCACCCCAAATGAATACCCTTTTAAAAACACAACAGATTTCTAGTATTTTGCATCAGCACCCCTTTGGCTGACTAATAAACTAAGTAACATATATTTCCAAAGTAGTCTCCCACAAAGGCATATGATGTGAAGGACATAAATCCCAATGATTACTCCAGCTGGAAGAGTTTAGAAAAGGTAGATTTTAGTATTTCCAATTCTCATTAACGTAGTTTAGAAATAAGTTGAAATGGGTATTTTACAAAGTAAAATAGAAAATCTGCAGCAATCTACATCTTTGGGCCCTCAGAATCCAGACTCTACACCCCAGGCTTATACTTTTAATCAAGAGTAACAGTAACATCTACCTAACACAATTGTTCCTCCCCAAAACAAAAGTAAAAATATACATTAGTTCCAGAAGAGGATGCCCCAAATCTCATCAAATATTATATGCATCTCTAGATGTTCTTCATTTATATTCTAGTTCATTTACAATTGCATTTTGAATCTTGAATCCAGAAATGAAATATTAAATATTAATTAAAGGTAATTGAGAGCAACATACTCATAATAAGCTTTAGTGGAAATAGAAGAGTGAAATGAAAACTTATATACATCTGGGAGAGTGTTACAACTGGTCATATATTCATAGTTGACATTTATAACTGTTCTTCTCCAGTGGCCATTCCACATTCACTTAGCTTATAGGTATCAGTTAAAGCTAGTAAAACTTTCTACCTGTGTTTAGGTGCTCTTGTTTATATTGAGATGGCTCTATTAAGTTTCAAAACTGAACATATACTATTTGGAGGTGGTTCCATAGAGATCCTGGTATTCAAAATACTTCTCTGCCAGCATTGAATTTCAGTCATTAAAATAAATTATGTTGGTTAACAAGGTATATCCCTTTCTGCTTGCAGATGGGTGGAGATGAAGATTCTAACATGGTAAAGTGGAGGAATCACCTTCCAGGAAATTCAAATCTTTATTACCATCCTGATGAAAACATTCCCCATTTAGATGATATAACCTCCCCAAACTAATAGACACTGAAAGCATGGAGATGGATTTTTTCCTTTTAATTGTGAATCAATCATTTGGTGTTGAAATAAACTGTAACATTTTCAATTGCACCCCTAGATTTCTGGACTCACTTGATTTTAGTGAAGCAGAAACTGTCATGCACATAGGATTCTGGGTCATATCATATATCACAAACTATAAGACTTCACCTAACTACCAAAAAGGTATTGTCCTTCAGCTGACACTGTAACTGAATAGCAAATAGGACATTCTGTTATTCTTAGGAAAGGCTGCTTCTGAGTGATGGGATGGATAGAGGAATTTAGGAATACCATGTATATCTGCACATTGCCTTGCAATATAATATGTGATATATTGATAGGAAATTAGGTATTTAATGAGTCTACAGGTGGGGTAGCTGGCAAAAGCATGAGAAAAAAAGAGTACAGAGGAATACTCAGAATAAATTATATACCAGTGAAGAGAATTTCTGGAATTGCTTAAGTATGATTAACTTGCCCTCTAAGTTACTGTGTACATTATTTTACAGTTGCACCCGTGGAATTCTATGCTTAGAATTACCTGGAAGACTGATATTTGGTTGTTATTTAAGATAGGTTCTAGTAAGCTAAATAACAATTTATAATATAATGTGTAGAGTTTGAAACTTCCCTAGTGGGGTCCAGAGACATCTTTATATTCATGGCTAAGTTATCAAAGGATTGTGTAAGATTATGTTTTATATTGGGATGGCTCTATGAAGTTTCAAAACTGAACATATGCTATTTGGAGGTGGTTCCATAGATGTTTTGGGCATTAGACAGCCTTACTTGGAAACAGGGCCAAAATAAGTAAATGCCCCGCCCCCCCATACACTTTTGCCAGAGCTCTCCTGAAACCAAAAATCATCAAGCAAATCCTGGTTGTTCATACTCTGGAGACATAAAATGTCCTATGGTTTAAGAAGATACCCGCAGGATCTGTACCTGGAAGTCATTTGACCCCTGATACTTCACTCTCTTTTTCCTGCTGTACTGTATCATTTACTTTCATTAAAAGCCTTTCATGAGGATTGTTTGGAAATGAATAGAAATGGTGAAAATACATCATAATATTTGTAACTAGCAGAGCAGTTGTTTGGGTATGACAGTGGTTGAAAGGGTAAGTCTAAGGTGATGTATATTACTAGAAGGAAAGCTAAAAATGTAACATTGGGCTGTATAACATAGTGAAACCTCATGTAAAATATGAATATGGGTAATAATGCATATATAGGACTGTTTTTACATAAATATAAATACAAATAAACTAGAGAGACTGAAACAGAATAGCAACTATGTACGGAGTGGGAAGCAAAGAGAGATAGAGAGGTGATGATTACTTTTTGTTTTATTGTTTGTTTGTTTCATTATTAGTATTGTAATAGTGAAACTGCTCTAAAAATGATTGAAGTGATGAATTCACAACTATATGATTATACCAAATACAACTGATTGTACACTTTGGATTTATGCTTTATCAATATGTATCTCTAAAGGTGATTTGTTAAAAAAAAAAAAAAAAAACTTTCATGAGTAGTCTCTGTGGAGTCTGGTGAGTGCCCTCAATTAAAGGTAAGTAATCTTTAGAGGTAAGGAACCGAAGCAGGGCTAAGCTGTGTCTTTATCACTGGCATATTAACTTAGTTGTGATAGTAATCAGATTAGGCTTGATTAACACCATGCCTAAGTATCAAGAAGGAGATGTGGCAACTGGGGGAAAAGATGACTGACAGCCACTGGGCAAGTGATCTTTTATAATGGATTATTCTGAGCCATTTCCAGGTGTCCATATACAAATGCCTTGCTGTTTTAGTTTGCCAGACGGGTGCTAATGCAAAATACCAGAAATGGGATGGCTTTTTAAAGGGGATTTATTTGGTGTTAAAGCTTACAGTTCTAAGACCATGAAAAGTCCCAACCGAGGCAACTTGCTTTCTCACCAAAGTCAGCTACTGTTGATCCTGATGTGTTGCCACATGGTGAAGCAAGATGGCCGCTGATATCTGCCGAGGTTTCAGCCTTCCCCTCCGGGCTCACCATCTCTTCTTGAGCTGCTCCATGGTCCCAGCCTCTTGGGGCTTCATGCTTAAGTGATCCTCTAATACTCTCTCTAACATGGCAGGATCAAACATGGCTTCCTTTTCCTGTGCCTTACAACTGAATTTAATGCAATCAAATGGTATCACATCCAGAGGAACAGATTAATTTACAAACATAATATTTTTCTTATTGGGATTCATAAAATAATTTGAAACTGCCACACTTGCTAAGACCTCTTTGTCACCAATACCCCAAACTTGTTCTTTTCAATCTTAAACAAGTAGCTATTAGCTTTTGTCCATGACTTAGTATAAATACATACCTGAATAGTAAAGAGTAATGATAAATTGAATAATAAGGAGTACTGCTCAAGAGTACTGCATTAACTTATGTCACTTCGGAAAATTTTTCTTCTCCTCTCTTCTTAAGATTACTTCTGAGTAGAGCTCTAATGTTGCAATGCTCTAATCCTAGGTGGTATCAAAAACTCATGAGGAATCATTTGTAAAGCAGGCTAATTTTTTTTTTTTTCTTTCTGTGTCAACTTGTTATGGATAACTCTTAGGGAGACCGTTGGAGTCATTTGAGTTTAACAAAACAGCAGCAAGCGTGCAAGCCATCTGTTCATTTAATGTCAGGTGTCTTTGAGACCTCCAACGGCCTGACCTTATTACATATCCCACTTTCCCAAGATGATGGGACTTCATTTGTGGTGGATCAAATAATCCCCAGTTTCTGATGGCAGTTAGGAATGTGTGGTTAATTGGTGATCCATAATCAGGGATTAAGCCTCTACTAGGGTCAACAACAAGACATATACTGTTTAAAATATGGGGAAAAAAATCAATACAGTGGTTTGAACTTTCTTCAAAACCACAGAAACTTCTGTAATTCTTCCACAGGGACCTGATACTGAATCTACAGAATCAACTTCATGATCATCTAGGCATAGGTTAAATACCATTGGCTACATTGGGTTATACAGATGAAATGGCATAACTGTTTTACTGGAGACTGGAGTCACTTGAGAACTTGGCCTTGCTAGAAACCCTTATATGTCCAAATACAGAATATTGTGTTTCTAAAATACCCTCAAACATATGGTTGCCACCTTTAACATGGGTAGGCTTTCAAGATTAAGCTTCTTGGTTTTCATCTTGCCTCTCACATTCAAACATTTTCCAGACTGTTCAATCCCTGATACTTCACTGAGTTGTCAAGCTGTAAATTTGTGTGGTTTTGATTTATACAACAATCTGTTTTTTTTCTATACAAATACAACAAACAGGCACCTTCTACACCTACCTCTCAGGTTCCTATCAGCATGACTGGCATTGGCATCAATGTATTTGACAAGCATGATTTTTTAAGAGATAGTGTGTCAATCAATGTCCCTGCAGACTAAATTAGAAGGCAGAGCCTGAGGCACCTGACATATAGGGCAAATAGAAAATAAAGAGCAAGAAGCCAGATTTAAAACAAATTATAACAATAATGATAGTAAATGTAAATGTTTGAAGCCAGCATTCAATGTTTGAAGTTACAACTTCTCTGCTACTGCAATGTGAAAGCACCATGGACAATACACATAAAAAGAATGGGCATGACTATGCTCCAGTGAAACTTTATTTACAAAAATAGGCACTTGGAAAGATTGTATGCACATGTTTTCTCACATCTGGTCTAAGCATCCCAAGTAAAGGGCAAATGTGCTAAACCAGATTTAAAGAAAAAGTACATGGAGTTTTAAAATTTCATATTTCAAATTTAGAAATCCAGAACATTTGAAAGTAATAGAATGAAAACAATATATAATGTAAAAAAAGTCAAAATAAAGATGACATGACTATATTAATATTTTGACCATGGAGATTTAAGGCAAGAAGTCATAAGACCTAGACAGAAGCATTTCACAAACATATCAGTGTTAAACTCATATGGAACTAATAGAATAGCTTTAAAATAGAAACAGTGATTAAGGTAATTTTGAATTGGATGTATATTTATAGATTGGCCAAAGCAATTGAATATATCATCAAGAAATAAATTTGATCATAAGCAATCATCTGTTTGATGACAGAGAGTCTATTGCAAATCAATCAGCAAGGGATTTAATTTCAACAAATAATGTTGGATTAATTAGATATCTACACACCAGTAAAATAAATTGTAACCTCTAATTTAAATGATACACAAAATTTAATTTAATTTGAGTTGGATCATAAACCTGAACACGAAAGCCAAAAAAAAAAAA